>JAQFVV010000515.1:157366-439079 GCA_028023455.1 Epiperipatus broadwayi
TAGGTAGTTTATATATATAATCAAAATTACCCCAAATTTACAACTCAATCGACTAGCCAAAGAAAATAAATTCTAAAACACAACCAATGGTTTCACTGCTACAAGCAGATTTCTCAAGTGTAAAGGACTTCAAGATAACAACATATTTATACTAAACATTGCCCACATACATGCCATACACCCTTAATATTAAAATAACTTTTAAATAAGTTAATTGTTTCAAAATCATAAATTTTTAATAATAAAAGATTTTTTAATTCTTCTTTTTATTTCATTCCTCTCAAAGAAGACAGCCTTAGTCTCATCAAAATTAATAGGGTGGGCTGTATCTTTTTCATGGATATATAAAAGCAAAACAGATATTTATTTCTAACCCTATTTTTATGAACCTTTATTCTCTTTTATTTAAGCTCATATATATACACTACTCCAGAAATAATTTTCTATCAAACCCACTGGGTTGTGCTTTAGAGTTTAATTTCTTTGGTTCATCTGGTTGAGTTGTGAATTTGGGGTAATTTTGATTATTTTATTGACTAGTTTAGCTTTAGGCTTTTAATGTTTATATATATTATAACCAGTTGAATACATAGCTACATTAAGAAAAAATAAATCAAATAGTTGAAAGCAAGTTCCTCAGGTTTGAGAATAAAAAATTATTTGATTAATAGAGGTAAGTAATATTTAAATTTTCTTAGACCTACTTTTTAAAGGGTCATTATTTAACTCAATATTTGTAAAATCCCCATATGATAGTATGAAAATTCTCAAACATTAAATATATTTAAGAGTATTTTTAAAAAATAAAAATAAAAAAGAGGGAAGAACAAAATAAGATTTTAATAACTTTGTAAATTTTATTTTTAATTAATCAGAGTCATTTTTTATCTTTTTTTAATGAAAAAGAAAAGTCAAATCAGTGTAATTAACTGATTATCTTGTTATTTTTTTTACAAGATGATTTGGTTTTTAATTATAATGGAATGTCAAGAATTTTATAATATTAATTTAAGTTCTTGACTTGTTTTCAATATCTGTGATTAAGAAGGAAATTGTCTGAACACTTGTATTTATAAAATTTTATCTAATTGGTTGTCATGAAGATTATCATGTAAGACAGATTGTAATTGATTTATGGGCAAGATTGTTTTAAAAAAATATATGTGGGGATGTGAATTAGTGATTGGACCTAAATGTCTGGAGAGAAGTATTGCTAACTTAACTGTTGAAGAGAGCAATTAAATCTTAATTCTGTTGCTGAAAAACAGTAAAAAAAATTTTATCATAGCTGTTGAAGAAAGGGCAGCCCAAGCTTAATATAGTTGATACCAATTTATTGAATAAAATAGCAGAAGCTATTTTGTATCAAGCTTTTAGCATACTATGAGTTCAGCACTAAAAATGGTTTGTACAATAAAAACCATGTGCTAGATTTAGCTAAAGTCTAGGCATCATTTTCCTCTATGTGACCTACCTTCACTGGAAGAAAATATAGAAATAGTATAAAAAAACCTAAAGTAATCTACAATCTCCCCTTCAACCAAGAGCATGTATCTCTGTCTACATGTCTCACATGGAAATTCAAGAGAAGAGTCAAATGAAAAAAATTTGATACTTTTTATTTTCCTGGAATTGCTACAGACCCAGGAAAGAACAAATTTAACCAGGTTCATATTTAAAAACCTTCAGGGAGAAACTCCATAAGATGCAACTGGAAAGGCTTCCACAAGCAAGAAAACCATGGCTAGAGATATTTTTATGCATGCATACTATTTTTTGTGGTAATACAATTTTTTGTATAAAATCCAGTCAAATATCTTTTACCAATCATGAAATAGTGTTTAAAGAAAAAAAATCTGTGGTAAAGTTAATATTTTTTTCTTGCTAAACTGAATCAAAGATTGTTATTTTTGATTCAGAACATGTTATTTAATTAATTCTTAAATATTTTAAAGAAATTGAATCAAAGATTTTTATCTTTGATTTTTAAAAATATTTAACAATCTCTTAGTTATTTTTAAAGGTAGAACCTAATGACTTTAAAGTTAATCCATGAATAAAAATTAATTGGTTGGCTAATAAATTTTTGTAAAAATGTATATATTTTTTTTAATAAAATGAGTATTTAGAATGTCATACTATCATGTCATTTTTTGTTTTTTGTTAATTACATATTAAATAATTGGGGTTTTTTTAAAATTTTTTTTTAGTTTTCTGTTTCTTTATTCTATCCAATTCCTGTTTCATAAAGTGCAGTGTGTGTATGATCTTATATCATGATAGCTTATAATTTACGATTTAGTTTTTTTTATGATTCCAATAAAACTAGTTATTTATAAGTAGGGGGAGCCCAAGATTTGCTTAAAATTATTTATAATAAGCTAATTTATTTATTTATTTCCTCTTTCTTACAGTAATAAATTATAGAGTTCTTGCTTCCTAAGATAGATTCGTGTATAACAGCTATATAGAATAAGGGGTATATATATATATATATTGTGTGTGAGCATCCAGTTGATAATGATGATGATTATCATTATCATTCATCATTCTGGTTGATGCAAAGAGAATATTGTTTAAAGTCCATGCACTACATTTTTTTTGTTTAATATTTATCAGAATTTAAGTTTATAGTTGGCCAGTACACTAAAGATACTAAGTAGCCAGATCATTGATGATGATGTTTTAATATCTCAGATTTATTGTGTTTATGGTTGTGTATTCTTATAGATTAGCACTTACTTTGTGCATCAAAATTATGTTTAAATAATTGCCCCAAGCTGGCAAAGATTAAAAAATTGGCCTCGTCTACAGTAGACCTGTTTCAAATCCAATCACAAGATTGACTATTGATTTATTTTTATTGTTAATCATTCACTGATGCTGTATGAGTAGTACTTATACTTACTTATATTTATAGATAATGCTGGTCAACTTAGTTAATTATGCTTAAGGTAATTAGTTAGCTGCTGATCTCTCAGAGCAATCTATCATGCTCATTCCTTTGATATCAATTTTTTTTGAGGATAAACAAACTATTCCTCAGATCCCTAATAGTTTAAACCCTGATTTTCTGTAGAGTTAGAAATGACTACCCAACTTGGGCTGTTGATGTTCATGCATTGTTAGCCATTACCTTAGGTATGAACTCTTCTTTCCCTGTAGTGTTACAATAAATATTGTAATGCTAGCGGATAGCTCATGTTACATATTTTTTCATTTAAAAATAAATGAGCAGATTTATTAAAAAAAAAGAAATAAAATTACAATAAAGGACAATAGTCCAAAAGTAATGATTAATTAAGGAGTGGTTTTAAAATATAGTTTTAAAAATAAAATAAAAAGATTGCTTATATTTTGCCTTTAAAATATAATAAAACTGTTAAGAAGAGGGTGGGGAAGAGAATGTTAGAAGAATCTGAAATAAAAAAAGATTTTAAAATTAATTCTCTCCTAGTAAATATGAAAAGTTATAATAAAATTTGTTTGTAAAAGAAAAACTTTCAAAAATGTAATTAATTAGTTTATAAGATTTCTGACTGATAATAAAATCAAAATCAATAGTTGAATTAATTAAAAAACTGTAAACTACTTTATCAAGGTAGTAGATGAATCTGAACAAAGGATCAAGATAACAAGAAATGTAAAATTAATTTTAAAAAAATGGATGTAAGGTACAATCTTAATTAAAAATAGACTTAAGTGTGATAAACATTAAAAACTATGGAAGACAATTGAAGAGAAAAAAGTATAAAAGTTACATCTTGGTTATTGGTCTTTAGCTGGGGCTGCAATTTTCTAGATCATTCCATTCTTCAATCTGTAATTCAGTTTGGTTCAACTTCAATTCAAGTTGGGATAGTTATTAGTGTTATTGCTATACAGTCTGGTTCATATTATTCATTCATTTTGGAGTCCAGTTATACGGAATGCAGATTCAGAGTTTTGGAGAACTTTAAATACCATAACAAACAAATCATTACTGCTACAGTCTACATTAATGCAAAAGCCGCATAAACTATAGGATTGTTTGACAGAACTTTATGCCCCAAACCCTCAGCCATCAACTATCCCACCTGAATGAATACCTGAAACCAATGCCAAGGTTGTGAAGTAAAAGTTGCAGCATACTCTCGTTGTTCGACAGAGGCCTGGAAAGAAAGTCACGAAACCATGGATGGAGAACCAAAAGGCCAACCGATTGGAAAATAAAACAAATGAAAATCTAGGTAAAAATACTTTTAAATATATTCTGATCACAGTCTAAACTCTTTATTTTAAATGAAATGAACTTTAATGAAGGACTATTATGTAAAATATTATATTGTGTTATTTTATATTATATTAGATATGTGTGTGCATGAATAAATATTATCATTTGCTTAATTGTTATTTTGTCTATTTTCTCTCTGTCTCTCTTGTCACTGTGTCACCAGTAAATTAATATTATTAGTTGCTAAGTTACTTTTATCTATTCATTTTTTATATGCTTACCTAGTGTATGTATTCTAAAATAATTATTTTTAATTTTGTGTGTGTTTGTGTGTGTGTATATATTAATTAATTTCAACGATTAAATAAATGATTATTAGTTATAAAATTCAAGTTATCAGAACATTTTTATTTAGTGGCTCACATTTCAAATGATCGCATCAGCACTTATCAGTTCCATGCTTATAAAAAAACAAAATGTTAAATTGGAGAGAATATTTAACCACTGAGCAAATGCCAAATAGTATTGTGAATTGAGGGATTGTAGAATTTGAAATTGATCCATTCAGCATTTTTTTCTCTTTTCATAAATTAAGAGATGGTGCCCAGATAAAGGATGAAATTGCATGCCTATTTATTTAAATTAAATTATTTCTGAGTAGTAAACATATTTTAAATTACTAGTATTGAATTTGGGGAAGTGATTGGGAAATATAACTGATTTTAAGTTCAATCATCTTCATCTTATCTACTTTATATATGATTCTGTGAAAGTTACATTGATTGGTCATATTTAAAGGAAGTCCCTTTTAATTACTGGTACAATATATATATATATATATATATATAATATTATTCTTATATTAATAATCCTAGAGTCAAGAGATCTATAAATATGAGTAGGACTAAAAAAAATTAAATAAAATGAATTAAGCTATCTATGCTTGATTTATTTCATTGAATCCATTTTAATGTAATTTTTTATTGATTATGTTCATTTATAAATACCAGGGATTATAGAAAGTTGTTTTTAAATTTTTTTAATTATTAACAAATTAATTGATATTTTTTAAAATCTCATTTCTTTTTGATTTCTCATCCATCAGACAAGTATTTTGTGAGTGTTTAATATTTAGAATATATTGTGATATAGCTGCTCTGATAGGGTGTTATCCTTTATTAGATTAACATAAGTATATGTGGGATAGATAACAATCAGCAAATATGACTATTTGCCTCAAAACCAGACCTATTATGAGCTTCAGTCTGAATATCATCAGTGGCTTTGATTGAATAAAAATTAATTTTAAGATTACTGTCATTCCATCTTGTATATAATCACCTTCTGGACATCAAATGGATAAATAATACTTCCCTGGAATAAGGTGGCATCATATATAAATTTTTAGTCGCTTAATTCTGTTATAATATATATAAATTAGTAATCAATATCTGTATTCCAATTATAAACATATATATATATATATATATGTAGTATTTTAAATCAAAGTTGTGGAATATATAAATGGAGGTGTGTTTGTGGAAAAGCATATATAGGTGAATCTCAGTGTACATTGGAGAAAAGGTCAAAGGAGCATTTATTGCTATATAAATGAGTGCAAAAATCAAGACAAGAGAGTGTAAAGTTAAGATGTTATGTATTGAAAGAAATAATAATAAACGTAAAATTAAAGAAGCTATGTTAATAAGAAATGGGAAGCAGCATTTGATAAATAGACAAGCTGCTAATATAAAAATTAATGAATTGTGGGAAAATTGATGTATGATATAATTGTTTTCATAGACATTTATAATGGTTTTTTGTAACTGAATTTGATTATAATTGATAATGACTAGATAGTCGAAAGTACTTCTATTAAATTATAGTAGATATTCGTTTTTAAAATATTATTTACTGTATTAATTATTGTATTGTTTTTCGAAGAATTATATATATATATAGAGAGAGAGAGTATATATATATATATATATATAGAGAGAGAGAGAGAGAGAGAGAGAGAGAGAGTGTAATGCTATAAAAACCATTAAGGCATCCCATGACCTTAGCTTACACATTGCTATTTATTAGCAAATTCTTCTATTCTTACTACTTTTATGTGATCTAGTATATACTTTAGTAATCAATAACTGTCAGGTGGTAGTGCTTAATAAAGATTTTATACAATGGTGCTATATACAAATATCCACACATGAATTTTTAGCTTATGGCTTTTATCAATGAGGAGCCCTTTGGACTTTTTTGAACTGGTATATTGGTAGAATAATAAAAAGCAAAACATGATTGCAATTGGAAAGATGCATTAGATTCAATGGTACAATTGCACTGTTCAAAAAATTCAAAAACCTCTCATAATGTAGAAACCACTCAATTAGAATTTATTAAGTATTATCATCTAGCATCTATTGATTTATAAAGTTTTACACTAAATGGCATAAAATTAGTGAGAATAGAAGAATTTGCTGAGTCCAGACTTAGAGCTATAATATGAAATCATCTTTACCATGTTGTGAAAGATATCTCATATTATATTATAGTCAATATATTAATATAGATTAATCTGGTTTCTTAAACTGCAGCTAAGAATAACTAAATTTCCATTTACCAACCAATAATAGGATAACTAGTTGGTTAATTTCATGTCTAACTACCTAAAAAGATAAAACAATCTCAGACTTATAAAAAAAAATTTATTTTTTCTCAAAATTTTAAGTTTCACTTGAATTTGAATATTAGGGCATGTTATATAAAAAAAGTCAAAGAGTAAAGAAATGGTACAGTGGCTTAAAAGAATGAAAAGAGAGAAAAATATCACTATTCAAGGTTAAAATCAAAATATTGATGGTAAAAACCTTTTCTGATGATAATACAGATGAACGATGATCCAAAACTTGGTCTTACCACTTCTATCTTCAGTATTTTTGTATTATCCTCTAGTGGTAGTTTGAATTATAATTCAACATTTTATTTTAGTATTAATCTATGTAATATCTATTCCATTAAATTCCATGGCTTATTTACTTCAGAAATAGCATAGAAATTCTACTACTTTAAATTGCATTTCTACAATGATCTTAACTGATATTAATGTAGGTTTTTTAACATTGAAACTGTAGTCTTGCCTTTATTGGTTTATTAATTTAAAAAAATATGAAGTGGTCAGTATCTTTTGGGTAGTCAGAAATTTTCAAAGATCTTTACCCCATTATTAATGAAAGCAAGAACCACCTCCAAGCATTGACAGTTTTGTCTCTTTGTAACCTGGTTTTGAACCATTTGCAAAATTACTTTTAGAAATGTTTAGAATCAAAAAAATATATGATTTTTTTGCTAGTTTATTAAATATTTCTGATTATTTTTACACAATAATTGTTTAATAATTATTCAAAACAAAAAGAATTCACATATACACTTTGATTTTATTCATCTATGTTTTATTTTTAAAAATAGAAGTTAATAAATTTTATCATATTGTTAATAAAGAAAATTATAGCATAAGATAATAATACCTACATAATAATAATTGTGTAATGTCATTACCTGTCAGAACTGATATAGTGTTGAAATTGTTTGAGATATTCTAAACATTGTCTAAAGCAGAATTAAATAAATTTAACACAAATCCATATTTCTTCATTTGAGTTTTAAAAAATTTTTAAATAAAAAAGATTTTGTTGATTTTCTCAATGTTTGTTTTTCTTCTCATTGAATGGCATTATTTTTTTAAATGTTTTTCATTTATAAAATTAAGTTAAAAAAAAACAAGTCCAATTTATTGAATTTTAGAATAGAATAAAGATTTTATACAGAAATGAAAGGTTGTGCAAAACTGTTTCTAGGTGTAACAATAGAAACCTTTATTCTATGTTATACATCAATAAATTGTACTTAATTTATTAAAAATATAAGTTTACAAATAAAAAAACATCATAAGAAATTATACTTGTACTTCATTAATAAAATAAAAATAATAATAAATTGAAATACATTATAAGATTAATAACTTATTTCTTATTGGCTGAATACTACAATGCCAGTTAAAAAATGATGGAATCTTGACTAATTGAACTTCATTTATAAACTGTTATCATAAAATGAAAATTTTGTTGTAAAATTTAAAATTGTATGTGTTATTATTAAGATATCAAAATAGTTTTGTACTATGATGTTTGATAGGGGGTTAGTTTAATTGTTATCATTTATATACATTTTTAACTTGTATTGTTAAAAATAAAACATATTCAAATAAAATCTAAGTGTAATCATGAAAATATTTTTTTAATAATTATTATATAAATATTTTGTACAGATAATCATAAATATTTAAATAAACTATGTGAAATATATATTTCTTTTGCTTCATGCTAACATTTATAAAAGAAGCATTTACAACTAATCTCACAACTGCTTTTAAAATCTTAAATGAAAAAATCTACCAATCAATGGCATTGTCAATTTGTATGCATTTTTTCTTTCTAGAATACTGTCATCTTCAGATTTTTTGTACTAATAAATCAATCTTTACTTTAGTTTTACTTTTACTAGCAAATAAATGCATAATGAAAAAAAATAGAACTGTAGATAATCACAATAGAGTGCATAAACCTAAAAGCTATAGCAGCATTACCAAATACACAATGCCATGCAAATGAGAATTAGCAAAGATAAAATGTATTTAGGATCACTTTGCAGACTAATAGTGAAAACCTTTCCCATTAGACCATATAAGTGACCAAATAGATGATTGACAAGTATCTTATTGAAAAAAATTTCCAAGTTCCATTTGGATTCAAAGTTTCAAGCTGTATACTTAATAAGCTTTTTTTTTTTCATATGTCATAGCATCGACCGGGAGGTGAACCCACAACCGTCTGCAACCAACTACTTGCTTGCAAGGTGACTGCGCTGACCTCTCAGCTAACAACGCTTTTGTTCTGATTACTACACTTTCAAACTTTTACAACTTTATCTTACCATTTATATAATAGATTATGGCAAATTATTTGATAAAAATTAATAATAATGCTATAAAATGAAAGAGCCAAACAGAAGTTGAAGTCTTCTAATTATCTCTTTTCTTACATAAGATAGAAAATATAATTATAAAATAATGATATTGTAATGTATTATACTTTTAACATTTTTAATGATTACCCATTTGTAGAATATATCTAATTGATAAAAAATTCCAAATGTGAAATCATAATGTCACAACTATCCATCAGTACATAAATATTTCAGATTACCTCTGCCCCTATACATGTACTTCATAAATGTTTATTTGTTGCTATCAATGTGGGTACAAAAATCCAGATATTTCAAGTTCCTAACTCACCTGAGGAAGACTGTTCATGTAATGTGAATAGACAGATAGACTACCATTAATCCAAATCTCTAGTTCCAGAGATTTTTTGAATTTTTCAATTTTTCAGATTAAACAATAATCCCCTCCTTATAAAAACAAACCCTCAGGAAAATTTAAATAACCATTAATTTTACCATCTATAGTTTGTATAGTTCTGGCAGTTATGTTTGTGAATTCTCACTAGGAAAAGTGCTGCTTTCCTCACTGCTAAACATCATTATGGTGACCTTTGAATATTTTCCTTGGGAGTCATGTGAGTCTACACATTGATTCCAGTGTCTAATTCAACCGTTAAAGTAATTTTGGAGCTCTTTTTCTGAAATGGCTATTAGGTAAAAAAAATTAGGCTAGATCATGTGTGTAGGAAAGATGTTATTTGTCTACTGGTTAGACCTTTCTCACAAACAGTGCTTTGTGAGAGTGTGCATTTTTGCACACATCTTTCTCTTGATAAGTTGTTTTGTTTCTATACCAATGTTAACTTGGTCGGTTATGCTTTTGCAGTCAGACAATGGTTTTGATGCACAATTTGTTGAACTTTTGTCATGTTATCAGTGTTTCTTGTTAGTAAGCTACTATAATCTCTCTTTATTGGTGACACTTTTTCTCTCCTTAGAAAATTTTTAATCTAGTTGTACTCTGCTGTTTTCTTTCTTGCATTATTCCCGTAAACTTGAATTAATATATCATTATTTTGCTTCCACTCATGCCGAATTTAACAAGAAATTTAATGTTTTTTTATTGGCACATAAATCCTGCAACAACAATAATGAAGATCACTCAGCAATATATTGCTATATATCAGCGTATACAAGGTTATGAGACATTGATATATCAAGGTTATAAAACCATACTGAGTTGTTTGTACTATGCAGCCAATGTAGGTGTATAATGGCAAGTTTGCAAAATTAATGATCAGACATCATATATTGCAGTACAACAACCGATAAAAAAATCCATCAAGATAACATCTATAAATGAAATATGGATTGAAAGCTTATTTTGACAACAGATTGTAGATTTTCTATTGGTTTATTAAGCTTGGCTATTGTGCTGAAAAATACATTTGGAACCAGTTGTTATTAGTGATTTAGATGTTTTATATATTATGTAAATTTATTAAACACTTTTATTTAACTTAGAAATTCTGCTTGTTTGCTTATTTGGGCAAATTTTACAACTGATTTTTAACATACTTAAAAACTGTTTTATACATGTTAATATCAAAGATAATGCAATGTAACAACTCAATATTTCAGAGTTGTTCAATCAGTTGTTCATCCTAATAGTTTTGGTAGGATGAATTTCAACTGCATTGATATTCTTTCAGTAAGTTTTCAGTGGTGCTTCATAGTTGGCAGTATGTTTTTTAAAAATATATATTCATTGAATTTCATAATTATCTCATTAAAATATGTTTACAGTTAATTAACCTGAAAACTGTCATATTTGTTGATAATCTATGATCATTTCCATCAGAAAAGATATGATAGTTCCACCACTGTTTAAAACTATTGTTTATCATTATCATAGCATGCATTAGCATAGGATTTTTTTCCCATAAATGTAGATTCCGCATAACATGCTTTTATTGATTTTTTGAAAAAGAAAATCCAAAGTGAACTTTATCTTACAGATAGTTGGAAAATATATAGTTTTTGAAGAAAAGATTTCTTTTAAGGGTATCCTTTTCTTCTTAACTATGCTATATCTATCTCATTGTATAACATCATCATCTGTTCAAATTGACATGGTGTTAGAATTTTTTCAAATATTTTAATAATTATAAAACAAATGCCAGATTTTAAAGCAGAATTTGATAGTTTTTTCACAAATCAACATTTGTTTGCATTAAAAAAACTTAAAATAAAAAAGATTTTGTTCATATTTTGAAAGTGTGTTTACACTAATAACATTAATGACATTTATGTTTTCTGTTCTTATTTACAATTCAGTTTTTAAATATTCATAAAACTCAGATATAATTTTTTAGATTATTATTTGTTTATAAGATCAATTAAAAGAATCAAGTCCAATTTATTGAGTTTTATTATAAAATAAAGATTTTATGCAGAAGTAAAAGATTGAGCATTTTCAAAAACTTCCAATAATGGGTAATGTTAGAATTTGAAGGGGTTAAAATAGAAAGAGAAAGAAATGAAAGCTGAAATCTTAATTTTTCTTGATTGTTTAACTAAAATTTGCTTGTAAAAAAAAAAACTGCCTTTATAAAAATACAAATCTTGTAAACGATTTTTAACGTGCAAAAATTTAATTTCAAATATTGGTAATATAGCCATTGTTTAGATTTTTAATTTTTCAATTTGCATATAAATAATTACAAAAGCCCATTGCAAAACATCTAAATAAAAAAATAATATATATAATATTTTATAAAAAAAATTATTTAATTTAATGACTAATGCATCTAAAACCAAAAATAATGTTTTTTTCTTTAATCACAATTTTGGTTTTAATATTTATATTGAAATTAAAGTGTAGTGAATGAATTAATTACTTTATGGCTGTTCCATGCTTTTATTTCACGTTACCTATAACAACATAAAATTGTGGTTGAGGGGAAAAATATTTTTTGGTTTTTAATACATTACTTAGCAATTTAAATAAAAACATTTTTTAAATAAAATATTGTATATATATATATATTATTGTATTAATATTAATACAACTATTTTGAAATATGGAATACATTTGTATTTATGGAGCACAAAAGTTTTATAAAGCAATAATTGAAACCATAAATCTAAACAACATTTGTAACTTTGTTGAATAATAGAAGTTTTTGAATGAGTGTCATTTGAAATAATGGTAAGTTACTTTTAGTGAGAGAGAATAATTGGAATTTTTATATAGTTTTTATTATCTACAATGTCATTCAATTATGAGATAAGAGAAGTGTTTATAAAGTTGAAAAATTGAATGAATTATATATATTCTATAATACATAATTATTAATAACTTTTGAATATCAGCCAGCCTCAGAAAACTGATCAACGATACTAAAGACAGACTGCAAAAAGAATTTCTGCAATAATCTATGTGGTTTGGTGCACAGCCCAAGATGTCCAGCCATATATCATGGAGAATCATGGGCCAACATTACCACAAGAATCATACACCACAATTATCAATAATATATATATATATATATTCTCAGATCATGAAAATGAATATTGACACAGCTTTGATCCACAAAACATCAAACTAGTATGCTTAGAGTGTGATGAGAGAAAGAGGAAAATAAAGGTGGCTTGGTATATAGCAAATAATAACAATGTTATTAACAAAAGGGTTAATTGCATCCAACTATCAAACCAATGGCATATGTAAATTCTTCTATTTATGTATTAAGATTAATATATAGCCACTGTAAAGCAACAAATTAAATAAAATAATACAGCTATGATTGCTTGTCATTGAAAGTGCACTAAGTCAAACAGAAAACTGATAAAAAAGAATAACACATTTCCATATATATTACAGTGAAGTGTAAATAAAAAATTAATATATATATTTAAAAATGTTTGCATTTTAATTTGAGGACTAATGCAGTAAAAAGCAAAAAATATTTTTTTCATGGACCATCATTCTTAACATGATGACTATTTCATATACTTATACATGCTGTTAATAAGAGTAAAAAACTCTTCATACAGTAGTGCCACCAAGTGCAAGCCTTCACACTCAATGGATGCAGAAAAATTTGTGCATAAATGCCTATCTAGTGTCTTTCTATCCAATATCCCCAGACTAGTTTCTAATTTGTGGCTTTCATTAGTGAAGAGCCTTGGATTTATGAGAGCACTGCACCTAGATATTAGCTAACATCTAAGTGCAGTACTCTCAAATCCAAGGCTTCTCCCTGACAAAAGCCACAAGTTAGAAACTAGTCTGGGGATGTTGGATGAGTAGACACTAGATAGGGATTTTATGCACAAACTTTCCTGCAAATATTGATCATGAAGGGTTGCACTTGGTGGTACTACTGTATGGAGAGTTTAGTACTTTTATTACCATCATTCTTGCTACTATATGGAATTTTATATAAGAACATAGGCATCCATAAATTAATTAATTCAAGCAATATAGTTTGTGATCAAACTAAATACTGTACTTTATTATTATGGATGACCCACACTTTTATTTAAGTTTCATTTAATACTCAAAATTGTAGTATCCCCCTCCCCCAACTTATTTTTTGCTTTTCAATGCATTAGTCCTCAAATTAAATAAAAGCACTTTTTATTATATATATATATTTTCTCAGTGATGAACATCATTTAAAATGAATTGCTTGATGTTTATTTTCATGAAGACAGCATTTTAAAAAAGAAAAAATGTCATGTAAACAATCCAAAGGAAAATCAAGATTGCAGCCTTCGTTTCTTTTTCTTTATATTTTGTAATTTCTACTTCAAATTAAACAAGAGTTTTCTTAAAATATATAATGGCATTTATTGTGCACGACTAAAAACGTACCTAACAGATTTGAACGCAGTTTAAAATGCGGCTTTCCAACACTGTTGTTCTTGAAAATCCTAAAAGTTTGTATTATTATATTACATTGTGATAGAAACTAAACATGCAAAAAACAAAATTTGAAAAAGTTGCTTCGACAGAAGTATGTTAAAAATCAGTCACAAGATTTGACTCAAATAAACAAAAGTATTAGATTAAAGAAAAGCATTTAAAATTATAATTTATCGGATTATGTAAGAATAATGTGAAGAAAGGTTTGTCTTGGCTTTTTATTCTAGTGCAACCATTAATTATTACATATAACAATATTATATATTAATTTAACTTATATTACCGATAGGAAATGGCAACATTTGATTTAAAAAAAAATCAAACAATTAAACATCGCAGTTTGAAAGATTCGTAAAAATTTAATATTGTATAAGATTGATACGTAATTCTGTTGATGTTTTATTAATTAATAACATATATATGCAACAGTGTGGTTAATTATATTTGATGATTAAATTAAAGTTTTGTAAGAACAAATAATACATTCAAATATTATAATCATAACTTTTTATTTATTAGAATATATTTTACAATATTAATTAAAAATTCTCTTATAAAATGTTAATTGATTTCGGAACGCTTAGTGTATACATTTACAAATTAAATACATTTTATAATAGTCTTTCTAAATTAATTGTATTACGTTTGAGCCTGGGAAAGGCAAAGATTCTAAATCCGGTATCTAATAAAGAATTACTATTAGCTAAAGCGGATGAAGAGTGTTTACTATATGACAAGTTGGCTGTTAAAACTCGCACATTAAGGTAAGCACGTGTCGTCACACCTTACTAAGGCCCCCAACAATACTTGGCCAGGTAATTAACTAATCCACTAACGCTAATGTTTTTTTATAACCACACAAATCTTCGCAACCAAAATATATTATCCTGACATAAAAAATAATAATAATAATAATACTGCGATGTTTTTTTTTTTTTTAACCTGACAGGTGGGCTTTAATTTTCTTATATTTACCTGCTCAGATTTGAAATTCATGTTTTGTCAACTAAGTTATTGTTCGTAATGTGGCATAACACTAATTTATAGAAACTGTATTTATTTCCGTACAATTAAAAACAGACACGCATGTTTCTCTCTATCAAACCATTATACGCCTCTGTTTGTATATTGTTTGCTTAAGTAAATTATGTATATACGTGTCAAAATTAAGAGGGAAAAAACTAATAGGAACTCTATTTGTAAAATTATTACTCAAATAGCAATTAGTCTTTGTGGGAGATTTAACCTTGGAATGAAATGGACTGGTTAAAAAAAGGGGGAGGGGGTAAGTCTTATGCATGTTTCTAGATAATAGTTTTTAAGAAAGTTTTGAATCCCTCCACCCTTTAGTTAACGCTCCCATAGTTAATCCAGTAAACCATCCAATTACTGGTTAGCAAATGGGTATTTAGCTATTCTTAGCCGAAAGATAAATACAAGAAGGAAAGCCGTTATCTATAATTTTATTGGTTCGATAATTAATATCTTCTTCATCATTTCTCCACTTTGGTGGAATGCTAAACAGACTCTTCTTGTCTTGCAATGTGTGCGTTTGTGTATGTTTGCACATACACTCACAGCAATAGGTGATCAAAAATTAAATTTCTTTTTACTAGAATAAATCTGTATATATGTGTTTTCTTTATGGTTGCACTAATTATAAGTACATTAATAAAATAAAATAAGTATTTAAACGATTTGTCGATCAAGAGTTTTAAAAAAAGTTTGAGTATCTGAAAGGAACATGTTTGATCTCCATCCATGAAACTTGAATTGAATCCACGGTCTGTGATTATATCACTTCTCCAAATGACGCATGGTACTATACAACAAAGTACCAATGAAAGAGAACATTTGGAGTAAAATTATTGACACATGTTAAAATGACTTATTGCAGGACGGTGTCTCTTCAATTTCCTCCAATACGGAACATTGAAAAACTCACGATATAATAGCGCATCAACCAACTCTGCCCACAAAGTTGAAGTTTATATTCTGGCTATGTGAAGCATGGCTTAGAATATTTTTCAAGTAATTAATTTAACTAGACAAAAAAAATTTAAAGTGTTTTGCAAAGATATAACTAAATCCAAAAGCACAAATAAGCTGAAATATATCGCATGCTTGTAATTATATATTGATCTATTTCCATCATTTAGTATAAATAGTGTATAAAAGGTCTGCCCATCCCTCACATATGTATTTATAAATGGATTATTCTCCTGTACCTGAGGGGTCAGAATGACTAATATGTCAATGTGGGTAGGATGACAACCTTGGCACTACAAGGGCTTTGAACGTTCCATCATCAGATTTTCAATGAAATGGAAGGCGGTAGAGTTGTGAGTTGGAATAGTTTGAAGCCTGTCCATTAAAGTATGAGGATTGGCTATCTTAATATAAAGCTGAGCACTGATTATATATATGTGTGAGAATAGTAATCTGGACCAACTAATGATTGCTTGTTTAGCATGAAACATGTGTGTGATCAGGTGGATTAGCAATATGAGATGGCACTGAGAGTAGTGGGTCGTGTGAAAATCTGAGTTTAAATCCCGCCTATATTACATATATAAATGCAGGTTTTAGCCCGTGCAATGTATTGATTTTAATTCTTTAGTATTTTTAGGAAAATCTAAAGTTCATTTAAACTTTTCAAATATATTCAACTATTAGTAATAAACAGGCTAGTACATTGCATAATGTTTCCAGTGATATTATTTTCTTCTTCTTCAGGTATTGCTAGCCTTATCAATGTTAGCATTGGGATCAATCTGAATATCTTTAGATTCATGAATATTGAATTTAAAGCAATGGCTCTAAGCAATTAGACTTTTTCTGTCAGATATCTTGAAAGAATATCTTTGCTGGTTAAAGCTTTATTTTAAATTCAATATTCATGAGTCTAAAAGTCATGATCAAGCTTTGACAGAATAGCCTAGTTGGTCAGAACAATTTAAATCCAATATTCACAAATGTAAATACCCTTGATTCAATTACCATGCTAGTATTGACACATGTCAGGCCAACAATATCTGAGGAAGAGACATAAATAATACCTATCAAAATATTGTATTATGTACGAACATGGGTATGATTAGTAATATTCAGACAAACATACCACAAGTAGGTTTTTTTTAGTTTACGTATTTGATATGTATATGCTGCTTTTTAAACGTCTAAAGGGATTTTTTGCCCTCTAAACATTTTCAACATCTTGTCTAATTGTAGCTGTCTATTATATTATATTCACAACCATATCCTTCTAATGAAAGCAATAATTATTGTATCTCTTTAAAATAATCTTTGATATGTAAACATGGTCTTCCCCTCCTATGAAAACTATGCTAAAATACCTTAAAATATTCTCTTAGAAAGGCAGTCGTTATTCATTTCTACTATGTGTCAATTCTATTAAAGATGTGTCTTACAATAGTAAATTCACATCCAATCATTCAGCAAATATATGTGTGGTTTTTAAGCCTTACTCTATAATTTCAAAATATTTTTAGATTAATTTTGTCAGTGCTTTTGATAATAAGTCCATGTCTTAATTCCATACAATAAATATGATAAAATAATAACTTTATATACATTAGAAGTAGTTGATGTAATTATATTACTATGATGAAATATCCTGCTTTGTTACTTAAATGTAGCAGTACGTTGAAGTCTGTGCTATACCCCAAAAGCCAAGCATAATGGTCTTCATTAATTGCGGTTTTTGATTAAATTGAACATTATCTCCATTCACACTTCTTATATACTTGAATAAACTCATCTACTTTTTATTTCTTATAATCCAATTATTTCTCTAGACCTGGTTCATTTCTTTTTTCTTCTATCCCACTTTAATAAAAGCTGTTTGAATAATTCAACTATCTTATTCTCACATTCTCCAATTTTTTTATAAAAGTCCTAAATAAAAGATTTATAAAATCTTTTTTTTTTTTTTTGCTTTCTTTAACTGTAAATTTTTTACCACTCCCCATGCAATTTATGCTGACCATCTTTTACCATCTTATACTCCAAAAGTAAATGTTCAATAGTCTTCCTCATCTCCACATAAACTATATTTACCTTTCAAATTTTTATTCCATTTTTGCCTTCTATCTCTAGTATTTAAATTTCCTACTCTTGTACTAAATTACAATAACCTCCTTTTACTGTTACCATATATCCGTTCATATTTTATTTTTAATTCTTACACATACATAACTCCAAATTATTTTTTAATTCATACTCATTTTCTATAACTGCATTTTTTTTTTTAAAAAAAAGCTAACTTATCTATTCTTTATTCTTATTTCTCATAGTTATGTATATTTGTTACACATTTATTCTATTTCTTATATTAATATATAGAAATGAATTGTCAATCTATTAATTTCATACTTTGTAAAATCTTTCTTACCTAATATGTTTGAAATCCAATTAAGCAATACTTTTCTAATTTAATTTCATTCATATATTGAAATCTTTCAAACGTTTTATTTTTGATTTCCCTAATGAAAAATGATACTCCCTCCATTTTATCTTGAATAGCCACATTTTGCTGTCAATGGCTCATCAACCTAATGTTTATCTATCTATTTCATTGTATATTGTACCTAAACATTTCTGACATGCGATGTGATATAACTACACCTTTTTTTAAAATCAGAATCTCAGAACCAATATGTCTAAGAAAAACCTGTTAGCCACCCTATCTTTCCTTTTTACTCCTCATCCTAAGTTTTTTTCCATATTCTTCTCTATCCTGCTCTATCCCATTTCACAACACCATTTTTGTCCACTCCATGCCCTTTGTATCTATATCATCCCTATCTTTGCAACCCCAGCATGAAGACCAAGAATCCCTATTCTATATAATCACTTTGGTCTGTATTTATTTTACCACAATTTCACTATTGTACTCTTTTTTCTTGTAAGCATTTACATTCCATTAGCAAATGTCCAATATCTTCATGGCTTCCTTACATAAACTGCATATTAAATCCCCCACATTTCTCCATTTATGTGTATATTCCCTTGTTGCTAATGATTCTGTTCAAGCCTTAAACAGCAATCTACTTTCCTTGCTATGCTATTATCATAAATTAACTCACATCCAATATTCTGTTTACTGGTCCCTATTTTTTATTAATGCATCTATTCTATCTCAGTCTTTGCCACTGTAACATTCAACAATCCTCCTAACATAATCATGACAACCTTTGTTCAAGTATACTGACACAAAGTCTTTATCCAAATCTTTTGCATACCATACTACCTTTCTCATCCATATTGTTACATGCCCTATATTCATAACTCAATTAAATACTATTTTGCCTATTCTCTTACTATCCATAAATTGCCATCTCCCAATCGTTTTCATTTTTCTTTTTACATCTCTCATATAAAACTTGACCATCCCATTTCTCTTTGAATTGTCTTTTTTTATCATCCTGACATCTGTATCTAATGCAAGTCTTCCTACTTTTGTTTGTACTGTTTCTAAGTAATCTAGTACCTGTTTATTAACATATAGTGCACCATTACCATAAGTTAACACTGCTAAAGCCACTCCCTTCCATACAATTCTTGTTACATCATATTTTTTATATGAAAATACTGTTAATTTCTTTATCAGTCCCTTTCTTACACAGCAGTTCTTTACTCTAATAACATCTATACTAAGCTTAAATAATTAGTGATTGATAGTAGTGTGTTTAAATCCCCTTTTCAGTTCTTTTGTCTTTTTGCCTTTAACAATGAGGCTTGGAATTCAACACTGGAATTTTTATATCTATCATTTTTAAACCTATGCCATTATTATAAATAATACAAAAACACTATAACAAAAAATAAAAAATAAAAGTAATATAAACAAACCAAAATATACTATAGACACATTAATAGTCATAATCATGCTTATCACTTAACAGCAACACTAACAAGAACAACAACAAAAAACTACAGCATTTTACTGTTAAAAAGGAAACCTTTTTTTTGTTTATATGAGCAACTTTTGGCTCTCAGATTCATCACTCATTCATTTTGCATAGTAAACCAAGCTTCTTTGACTGTTAACTTTCTATCATTTCTTTCTTCTTAAATCACCTCAACTATACTAGGAACAGAACCATGTCTAACTTCTTTTTTAGGACTTTGAAAGACAGATGCAGTTGTTAAATTCGGTTTAGCTTTGTTGTACATAAGTGAATGCTGCATCATTCTTGTCCTTAAATTTGCTTTCATTTTATCATAGTATATTTATTGGCAATCCTATCGGCTACATACCCCATCATTAGACTGATACATTTTACATCTACTTTACCTTTCATATTATTAATCAACCTATTCAAATTTTTGGGTGCCCAAATCCAACATTAAACTTAACTGCACACAACATTCCAATTTTATTTCCAATAATCAATACATATGGTAGAACCATCCATTTTTTATCATTTCTAACTTTTCTCTGTTTTCTATACATTTGTTTTAAAACACTCAACATATTTGTATGATTTGCTGTCATTACTGGCATTCCTAATCAGGGTAAAATGATACCTGTAGTTAAAGAACTGAAGGTATACTAAAATATATAATTATTGATCCAAAGTTGAACTTAGGTTACCATTCAGATAAATTAGCCTGGTTTCAAAAATATCGAGGTGTTTTAAATTTTAGGCTTTTAGAGGTGAATAGTGAAATGGAATTAAAATTTATTCTAAGATATGCACCTGCATTATGTCCAGCTGTGAATCTCAGGCCTCATTGCTAAAGATAAAAACCAGAAACTGATATGGGAATGGGGGCTTAAATGCTCTACTATCTATTAATCACTGATTACTCAAGCTACTATAGATGGCACTGGAGTGAAAAGCTGCTTTTGTTTTATCAACTCTTCTTTTTTTCCTATATTGCATCATCATTGTCATAATATCATCATCATCATCATCATAATATCATAATAATATAATTATCATCATCATTATTATCATCATCAACATCATCAATAGTACCAATAACGACAATAATAACAGTAATATTATCATTATTATTACTATCATCATCATCATCAATAATAATAAGAATAATATTATCATCATTATCATCAATAATAATAACAATAATGATATTATCATCATCATCATCATCATCATTATTATTATTATCATCAATAATAATAAAAAATGGCGTTATTGCTCGAGAGTTCATAAGAAGTTCGAGCGTCACTGGAATAGATTAGTGGATCTTACATTCCAAAGTCTGACATTCTACGACTACATGTATTTTAGTTGGTACTAACCTATATATATATATGCAGCAGATTATAATATTTATTCTATTACAGATTTCATCGTTTCTTTAAATGATTCTTATATCCAATCAAGAATTGGTCGGATTTGCTAAGTATTTTATTTACTTGCTGTTATATATATGTATAAAATTTTATGTCACTGCATCTTATAAATTAGTGTTATTTCACCTTTCTAAAAGTTGAACATTTTGTTTTAGTATTAACTTTAAAGTTTAAGTGACATTTCCTTGCGTAAGTTGAGGTGAATAATGAATATTATTGTCAGTAATATATTACAAGTTTATATCTACAAAAGAAAATGGTTTTCAGTTGCATCGATTTGGTAATATTGACAAAATAACTTTGATATTTGAATAAGAAAGCTGTCGCAAGCTTTCTAGCCCATTTATTATTTAACGTTTTTTATTATCGTGTTGTTTCTACGCCGCAATTTGTAAAACTCAACACGCGAAGCACTACTTGGTAATGGAAACAGATTCTCGTCAAAGTTTGTCCTCACAAAAGACTTCTACTATTATACCCTGCTCACGGAACGACTATAGATATGTAAAAAGATTTTATTTATAGTAAATAAAATTATTGCGTTAACGTTGCAATGTGTCATATTTCCATAGAAGTGCAATTTTTGCCTTCATTCAGAGTTGTTTATTTCTGGTTGCTACTGGAAGAATGGAAAGCAAACGTTGTCTTTTGTTACCTGCAAGGTCTTATCTAAAACACGCTTAGTAGAAGCTATCATGTTACGTTAGTAGGAGCGATTTACTATATATAATAAAACATACTTTTTTAGTTTTACCTATAATGACAACTTGTCTAAGGTCGTTTGCTTTTGGAAGAATGTTTTAATATCTGAAGTTTTAAAGTTCGACCTAATTAATTAAAAGTAAGTATAACAGAATAACAAACAGTACTTTAAAATATCGATATGTATAATCAAGTAACTTTAGGCAAATCAAATAAATCATTCAAAAGTTTAACTGCTACCACTTATTTATGTACACATAGAAGGACCTCGCTGTACGAGATAAAGTATTCCATGTCTTTGGAGTTCGAATCCAAGCCAATAAAAATTGTTTTCAGGAGCCTTGGAATGCTTCCAATCTACTTAACTATCAAACCTTAATGAATAAATAGATATCCAATTATATTTAGTTAAATCTAAAACAAGATCAGTATACTTTCATTACTTAGCAATTGGAAGTTTGGTGAATATTGCCATCTTCTTCATTGTACTATGAGGACCTGTTACACACATCTGTTGTATTCTGTGAAGTTTTAGCATCTGTCATGGAATCGGAAGGTCCTGGATCGATTCTGGTGCTCGCAGGTTTGGCACTCAAACTTCTTACGAACTTCCTAGCAAAGCCAGAGGTGTTTTCTTATATAAATCTGTGATCTATACGCATGTGCGCACCACACCACCCTTCCTCATGAACATAAATGAGAAATTTAAAGTTTTAAAATCTTTTATAAAAAAAAGTATCAAACATAGCCAATACACATACTCATTAAAATTTTTATGCATATCACTATGTAGGAGAATATGCTTTTTTAGTTGAAGACTAGTGGTTAGAATAGCCGCCTTCCAAGCAGTTGGCCCGAGTTCGCTTCCTGGTCAATGCATTTGACACAAGAAAAAAAAATCTTATAAATGAAAATACTATATATAAATATACAAGCAAAAGTGAAAATATTATTTTCTAATAAATTTAAATCATAATTTAAATTATAATTCCATATTTTTTTTTACACAAATTTTGTTACTAGAAGATAATATTGCATGACCGCGCACATACTCTGTTCTAGAGAGAGATGGTGATTTTATAGCACTAAAACATCTAATACCTATTGATTACTCAAGCTATAGTAGATTCTAGAATAAAGGGAAGATAAAAACTTTTGGAAGCATATGAGTGAACAACACTTTTATAGCAAACAAATTGTACAATGAAGTCTTGCATTGGTGGTCGAGAGGTCAGCGCGACTGCCTTGCACAAGCAGGCAGTTGCCCGGGTTGCGGGTTCGCATCCCGGCCGATGCTATGACACTTAAAAAAAATTGTACAATGAATACTTTTTCACTAAACTAAGATTTGTATAATAAATGCAAATATACAGTGATGACAAAATCATACTTACTTTTGTTTTCATTCATATGTTTATTTGTACATTTAGCAATGAAAATAGTGTATTTTTTAATTATTTTGCTAATACATATAATAATTTTAGCCATTAGCCTGAAAAGCAGGGATAGAAAGTCTAGTTGACATTGCAATAAAACAATTATTTCTAAACAAAAAATAGTAAACTGTCAATGTGTGCAAATGCTATAATGAACAACATTGGCTGGCATAATACATGTGTGCACAAATCATTTCAGAGGTTTTCTCTTTTATATAGAAGGTTAGGCATTTTTTTTATATTTCCGTAGATCAAAAATCCATTTCTTGGATTCATAAATAAATAATTTCATAATATACAATCAGAAATTCTAAATACTGAATGACTAAATCAATGATTTGTGATCTTTTATGATTTTTATTAATATAAGTTTGTTTATGCTTTTAAAAAATCAATTTTAGTTTTCATTAATAACCAGACAAAAAAATAGTAGCATCAAAAGTAAGATTTTCCGAAATAAAAAGTGCAAATTCGTCAGGCGTTGGTAGCCGAGAGGTCAGCGCAGCTGCCTTGCAAGCAAGCAGTTGCTTGCAGACAGTTGTCCTGGGTTCGCTTCCCAACTGATGCTTTGACATATGGAAAAAAAGTGCAAATTCTTTATATAGATTGACTAAATCAATGATCTGTGAATTTTTATGACTTTTATTAGGATATATTTACTTTTGAATGTTCAGTTTTAGTCTCTACTAAAATTGAACTGTGTGGTATAGCATTTAAAATTTAAATATGACAATTTTATGTTATTTTTATATTTATAATTTTGATTTTATATTATAGTTTTCTTGATTAAATGTTTGCTGTAAAACAAATTTGATAATAAATAAAATTCCGGAAACAATTACATTCATTGTAATAGACTCTGTGAATATATATTTGTGAACTTGATAATAGTTCAAATTAATAAGGATGTGTTTACACCTGGCTTAAGTTTAAAATTTACCATTATTCCAGCAAAGAAATTCATGCTGTAATAAAATCCAAGGCTAGAAGAATAAACAATGATTATTTTATTTTTAGATTTTCTAACAAAAAAAATTAGTGTATACATTTATATTTGACAACTCATGGAAATTTGTCTGCTTCCTTTTTATGATTTATTTATATATATAAATCACATTATTTGTGCCAATATTTAAAATTTACTAATAGACTATCTTCAATCTATTCTCAAGACAATATTTAAATACTAAATGGAATCTGAAAGTTACCTTGACAATAGATTGGTAATATCTTATTGGTTAATTTTAGCATTGGTTGGTGTCATGTGATTTACATATGAACAGCTTTTAAAAATTGATCTCCTTCCTTTATATATATATATAAATTGCATCATCCCAGCAATGCTTAAAATTAACCAATACAATATCATCAATGTTGTCAAGGCAACACTCAGATAAAAATTGAACTACTATCGTCTGAGTGTTATCTTGACAACAGATTGATGATTTCCATTGGTTAATTTTAAATATTCTCTGGGATGATGTGATTCACATAAGATAACCAATTAGTTATGAACACATAGTTTAACATGTATGTGTGTGTATGAATATATATTTCATATTCATCCATGGCTAATGTCAATAATAGCATTATATTGACCTTTTAACTGTATTACACCTTCCACCACCTGGGTAATAGGAGGCATTCAAGGATTTACCATCTGGATGATATCAATGTGTTTCAGGTAAAACATCAGTATAATGTTGATACTAACAACAGGCATATGGAATATAATACTAGATTCAAAATATCTGTCCACATCTTTTACCAGATAAAATCTTTGCTTCAATGTGTACTGTGCTATGATTGTGTTGTGAAAATATTTAAAGTGCATTTGGAAAAAAATTCAGCGATTATATCTTCGAAGTTAAATTCAAATTTTACTTTAAATGCTTTAATTTATTATTAGATTAGGTATAGTATAACAGAATAGTATGAAGTAATATATATATATATATATATATATACTTCATACTATGAATATATATTTCATATTCATCCATGGCTAATATATATATATAATACTTGAGATTAAAACTCATACAAGCATTACAATAGGTAATTGAAATGCCCTCTTGTCAACAATTTTTACTAAAAAAGAGCAGTTTGTCTTCTCTTTTTACCTCATTTTATTATATAAAGGGATGCATATGTAGTACTATTTATATGTATCTGAATATTTTATCAATGATGAGATCTAATGATATGGTGAAAATAATGATCATTGATTTAATCCCCACATTTGGATAGCTATCTACATATAACTGAAACAATGTGGTGAACGTTAAGTAGTGACACAGTGATAATTCCAAGGATAGGAATGATAATCATCATCCAAATATAATATTGATTTAAATAATCAGAATAAAATCACAGAGGATGCATTAACTACATTATTATATTCCTATGCATAAATGACACTATAGTAGATGCTACTTTGTATGAAATAACTATGATATCATTAGTCAAAAAATATTTTAAACTAGATTGCCAGTTATTAATCAGATCCATAAAAAATATCCTTTTTTATTAAACTAAAGGAGGCACCATGCATTCCAAATCTAACTATTTCCTCACACATCTATATCCAGAATAATGCAAATTAAAAAATTACTCCTATAAAAATGATACAAACTTATTTCATGGAACAAACAAGACTGAATATATTAGTTTCTCTTAAAGAAATTATTTAAATAAACCTATAAATAATGCCAACTTTTTGATTAAGAGTGATCTGACAAAATATATTGGCATTGATATAACAAAAAGTTGGCATTATTTACAGGTTTATTTAAATGTTTCTATGGGAATTTTGCTTGTAAATTGTTTTAGTAACATAGTTTCTTCTATGAAATAAGTTTATATTCAAAAATTAAGAGAAATCCATAAAAAATAATTTATAAATACACACAATACTGAAGTGATTATCAATAATTTATAAAATGTAATTATTCAGAAAAACACAAACAGTAACTTATATTTCAGAAAAAATAAATAACAGTGAAGAATTTTTAAAGCAAGATCAAGTTTTATGTGAGTTCTTTGATTTATAATATTTTTCCATTTTATTTTTACTCTTTTCTTTTGTTTAAGTAATTAAAAAAAGATTTCTATTTAAATATATGTGTGGATTTCTTTATGTTTATATATATATATTGTGACCTTTTGTATGGGTCTCCATAAATTGTTGTATCAATCTATTAAAAAAATTTTAAATTTAAGATATATTTAGCTATATGATGTTAATTTTATTTATAACAATCTTTTAAAAAGTGTAATTAAAGTAATCTATGAATATTTGATATGTGAAAATTGTGCTGATGTTTGAGAGAGACGTTTCAATAGGGATGATAATAGTATATGGTTGGGAAAACTGGCCATAATCAATACTGCATTAATAAATTTAATAAATAAATGTTTAAAGTTAAAGTTTAAAAAAAAAGACAAGTTAAAATTAAATGCATATATTTATTGTTGATAAAGATTAATATTTAATAAGTGAATATAAATATTAAATTATTAGTAGTACATAATAGAAGATTAATATTTGATTTTAATAATATCGAAGTATTATTTTAAAAGTTGTTATAAGATATTATTTATTTTAAAAATATTTATTTTTAAAAAATGAAATTGTTAGTTTATTTTTAGATTATTACAAGCGTTTGTAGCTGTGTTGTAAAACAGATGTTAGTTAAACACATACACACATGCTTGTGAGTTTTTTAGTAAAGTTGCAAAACTATTTTAAAATTCTGTTATAAAATTTATAAATATTATATTGGCTATCGCGAAATAAAAATAAAGATAATTAATGTGAAATATTAAATCTGATTTTTAAAATACTGCTTAAAAACATAACGAATAAAAATAGACTTAATTTGTTTATAAAAATAATCTTATAAAAGTTAAAAGTGAAATAGAGTAAGAAAGTATATTTTAAAAAAATGTTTAATGGATTTAAATAAACGATAAAGATTAATTTAAGAATTTTATAATGTGATAAATAATAAATATTAAATAAGTCATTATTTATTTTTAATTCTGTATTGTTGGTAAAATATGTAAATAAGCTAGCAAGTTGATTGTTTAATTTACCAATCAAGTGGGGAGTTTCTTCGGGTATAAAACCAAGGTTCAATTGTTCGGAGGGGGATTATGATTGTAATTTTTAAAGTAAAGTGTGCTATTAGAAATAGCTAAGTAAAATTATAGACGCTCTCATAATCGTTTTAAAATTATAAGAGAGTAGTTTTTTAAAATAATTTATAAAAGTTTACCGACAAATATGCAGTGTTAATTTAATTATAATTTCCTATTGATCGTTTCTATTGAAGCTCAATTTACTATCAAATAGTCATGAAAACATCGTATAAGGATAAAATGTATTGGAGACTTTATACTAAAAATTTAACAAACGCTGGATTAACTAGGAGGATTACTAGATGCATAAAAGTAATATGTTGGACCTTATATAAATTTAAAAGCTGATCGTAATTAATTTTTATAAAACAGATATTTAAAAGAATGAGAAATACTTCTTTATGAAGAAAGTATTTGTAAATTATAAATCTAAGTATATAATTTAGTAAAGATGGTAAATAACAGTAATTGTATAAATACTTGCCTTGTTAAGTCTTTATGGTTTAAAAGACTAAATTTTGACAGTTTTAAAAGGCAAATAAATTGGAAATTTAATGGGTAAAGAAATACCTATAAATAAAATTATTATATTAGTAAAGTCTGAACGCTGGTCGTACAGAAGAATCTAAATTAATCTTACCTAAATATTCGTTAAGGAATGCGCAAATAAAATTTACGTGGATATCCAAGTCAATTTTAAAATAATTAAATAAGAACTTTATAAACTATTAATTAATACTAAAAATAATAACTTTAAAATAATTTTCCTTTAAAGAAAAGAATCCGGATTATATAAACTATTTTAATTTTATTTTGTCTTATGGTGGAACTGACTCTTATTTTTATTTTTTTTTAAAAAAGAACGTTTTCATTTTTTTCATAAAAACTTTTAAAAAACATGTGATGTACCGGAAGAGGAAGTAATGTTTGGTGAAAATTTGTGCCTAGGAAAAAGAACAATTATGGGTGAAAGAAGACACCGTTGGATTTTATGTAATATTTTTATTTATTTATTAACTAACAGAAATATTTAATTAATTATTGATTTATTAAAGTTAGGAAAGGTACATTTACATTTTTTTTAAAAAATAGCTAAATATTAATATAACATTTCATTGCATAAAGTTTATTTTTTGTAATTATACAACACGTAATATTTTAAAGAATAATTGTGGAGTGTAAATGTGAAATTATTTTGTAAAACTGTAATCCTGGAGGACATCGTGTGACGGACTGTACATTAAAGTATCATTTATGGTAAAAATTATGTAATAGTAATAATTTGATGTATTTTGCTATGTTTTCTTTAGATCAACCAAATGTTATTTGATTGTTGAATGAATGTATAAATATTTAAAGAATATACACGCACAATATTAGTAATAACAGTTTTATTTTAATATGCATACTTTAAATTGATGATGTAAATTTAGTACAACGTAATATGAGAACCTAGAAATAATTATATGATTCTTTCGTGAATAAATTTTAATGTTTTTGTTACAATATTAGGAATTAGATTTATTATATTAGTGTAAGTTATTTATTTTTCTTTTCAAGTTAGTAAGAGGTATAAAAATCTATATTTTATTTTTATTTTATTAGATAAGTTAAGTTAATTTTACATAGAAATTTATATTTTGATTGAAGGTTTATCGTATATAGATGATGAGGTATAAGAGAGTTTGGATAATTATTATTTTTTTTTTAAAATTGGTCATCTGTTTTTCTGAAGTTAAATAAGGTTAAAATGACATTTGTAGATAGAAGTTATTAGGAAGGAATAAGAATAACAAGTAAAGAAGAGTAATAGTTTAAATAGAAAAGAATCATAGAATTTTATTTGATATAATACTTTATAAAATTTGAAATTGAATAATAATTTTAAATATTATTTTAAAAGAACATATACGTATTGCATATTTTGGTAAGACATGTAGTATGACATTATATCGGAATGAAATAAATAGTTATAATCAATAATTGTTATTATATTACAAAGTTATATCAGTTTATACATTAATTAATATTTGAGTAGTATTGATAGTAAATGTAATACATACCAGTACATTATAATATAAATAGCAGTAAGACTTAAGTGAAGTAGCATTTTAATTATTAAAGTCTGTTTATTTACATATATGCTACATGAATGATATTTCACATAAAACCTTTTCTTGTATTAACTGAGGACAAATGATTTTTTATTAAAATTTAAAGTCATAAACTTAATTAAATGTTATTGATAGAACATTTTAAGAAATGTATAAATTATCTATTTATGATTATGGAAATAGTAACAGTATAAAAACTTGTATTATTATTTTTCTTATTTTTTGTTTTATTTTCTTTAGTTCCATTTGTAATGTAAATAGTGTAAATAAGTTATTTGTTAAAGTTGATGTAAATAAATTTGTTAAGTTGTTTTTTTAAAAATGTGTCGAATTCATTATTTTACACCACAGCATTTGACAACAGATAATTTGAATGTACATAATATTTGCACAATATGAATTTATTATTTTATTATTTGAGAAAGAAACACAATATTTTATTAATATAATTTATAGAAATTGATTGACATTAACATATAATATTACAATGGTCACAAAGTAATTATAATGCACAATATAAGAGTATAATATTATTTATTGCCACAGATTGTTAAATTGTAAGATTTTGGTCTATTTTAAAATTAAGATACTATATGGAAATGTAAGACATGTATATGATTATAAACAGTGAGGATTGCCAATTCCTCTACAAGCTTTATGATAAATGCTTAGCCAGAGCCAGCACTTAAAATATCTCTGTCAGGAACCGCTCCCCAAACCCCTGACCATGGTTTCGTGCTTTGGCACTCCTCAGAGAGGTGTCAGGGTAGGTTCAGACACTAGATCTAAAAATACCAACCCAAAGCCAAGCACTTAGCTAAAAGTTACCTATTGAGTGGAAAATCTGAAATTTTCAGACATGTACATGTCTTCAAACCCAGCTATCCAACTCAAATAGCTGGGTTTGAAGACATGTACATGTCTGAAAATTTCAGATTTTCCACTCAATAGATAACTTTTAGCTAAGTGCTTGGCTTTGGGTTGGTATTTTTAGATCTAGTGTCTGAACCTACCCTGACACCTCTCTGAGGAGTGCCAAAGTACGAAACCATGGTCAGGGGTTTGGGGAGCGGTTCCTGACAGAGATATTTTAAGTGCTGGCTCTGGCTAAGCATTTATCATAAAGCTTGTAGAGGAATTGGCAATCCTCACTGTTTATAACTTACAAGCTTAAGAGATAGGGTCATGTGATCTATGAATTGATCTATGACTTTTTTATTATGTATATGATTTACTTATTTTCTTAATGATTAATAGTACAATAAAATAGATAAGATTAAGCTATACACTAAAGATTATTATTGTTAGTTATTGTTATTAGAATAAGTTAGGTGTATTTAGGTTTGATATTAAATCCCTTATCATTCCTATCTGCACGAATTATTATTACTTTAAGATAATTAGAAGAACCTGAGATCGTTTAATTATATTTCCTTAACAAAAGATTGAGATTTATTTATCTATTATTATTAAAGATAGTTCATTTATAAAAGTCATAAGAGTGCTGTAGAGTTAGTAATGAGATAATAAAGAGGTAATAGTATTCTTATGCCATTGAGACAGTGTCTTGGAAAGACATTGGCTCAATGTAAATTCAATTACCAATTGTAACTTCACTTCATAGTCTCATGATTTTAGTAAATACTTATTTAATTAGTACATAATATTGAACTATATTAATTTTGGATAAGTTATAATACATCTAATAAGATATAGTATTATAAAAATATATTAAAGATAGTTATATATATTTTTAGCCAAGCATAATGATTTAATTGAGCTAGTCATATTTTAAATTATATCATATATCGAGAAGTGAGGGTACAATATATATATATATATACTAGACTAAATAGAAAAAATTTGAAGGTAACTCAATGACAATGATATTCTGTACTTCAGGGAGTACTATGATAGTGCTACTGTGCTTTAGATTTAAATCACTTTTTGTAGCTATCTTTAAAATTATTTTGCTGGTTTTATGTTTATTTGATTGTGAAAATTGTAAACAAAGTAAATTCTGACTTATTAGTTTTAAAAAAATCTGAAGATGTCAGCAGTTCCAAATAAAAACTACAGATGAACTGCCAAAAGCTAGATTTAGGGGATTTGAACACAGACTTTCAAGATCTCTTTAGTCATTCACTCTATCTTCTATAACTGATACACATGATTACACATGTGTGAAAAAGATAAATGATCTCCAATATATGTATTTTGTGCTGATCTAGCACCCACCAGTTGGCCCAGATCATAGTATTATATTAAAAAATAACTGTTTTACCGCTTGGGAGAGAAATTTGAGGATCAGAAATGTCAAAGCTGGATTACAATTCATGGACTTTGAATTCCAGAATCTACCACTCCACCACAAACCAAATCACACAGGGAAATATAGTATTTGTTAGGGATATAAATAGTTTTATATTTATATTTTTGTTTCTATTTTTTTATTATTTTTATATTTGATCAAAAACAAATTCCATCATCCATCTGTTTTTGTTGTATTGTAAAAAAAAATGACAGTAATACTATATCTTAGTTAGCAAATAGATGTAGCATATAGTTCATTTTTGAAAAGTTGACTGAAGAAATTACAAACTGTCTACTATTTTGTATTTGATCGATATAGAACAATAATGGCCAAAACATCTACCTGTAAAAGATCTTTTTTAAAAATGTAAATAAAAACTTTATTTTATTTATAAAAGATACAAGATAAAGATAAAACATGGGATCAATGCTTATAGAAATTTGAGACCTCTTTCCCTATGAATGGTAAAGGTTATATTATATTACAAACAAATTCTTATTTTCAGAGTCAATGGTTTGACCCTCATTTGCCCAATCCAGATTAACATGGAAACTTTTAAATGGGTATTTTGTTAATATCTGAATATCCATTTAACAACCATGCACTAGATGTTCAGTAAATGGATCTATAGTTATTACAATATTTTGTTAGATCAGTATCCATGAATTAACTATATTATAAAACAGAAAACAATAACAACTCTTTCCATACAATAGTACCACCCAGTGTAAACCACAGTTATCAATGAATGCTAGAAAGTTTAGCATCAAAATTACTACTATATGAAGATAGTTTGTATTGTTCTAACAGATTATGTAAGAAAATGTGGTTTTGTGAGGTTTTAGTGGTTTAAAAACAGAAAACGTGATTATAATGTTTTCTATTGATATGAAAATATTCTCATTCATACATTGAGCTCATGGTTTATAAACTATTATACGACTAGATTTTAGATGATTTGGCTTTGGATCATATATCTGGGGGAAAATGTCATAAACCTGCTCCAAGAATCATTCACCATCAGATTCAACACCCAGGTGAAGAGAACTCTGGGTATTAATCATTTTACCATAAGCTTCCTTATTTACAAAATATTTTCTGGGCAATTAATAATGATGAGTTTTCATAAAAAAAAAAAAATTGAATTGAAGTGAAATTGCAGTAGCAGAAATGTAAAATTAATTTAAAGAATGCTTCATATAATTACAAATAGCAAATCAAATGTTATATGTGGGATAAAACAAAACTGAATTTCATCTTAAAACCAATATTAATTATATAAATAATTATTAATCTATAATCATCTTGTGATAATGCGTCGATTATTTCCAGTACCACATTACTTTCCAGCAGTGTGACAATAGAGTTTACTACGACATGTTTTTACAATGAATAAATATTATGAATTCTTTTTCTCAATAAATTATAAAACTATAAATGTCACAGTGAATGGCAATTGGTTATATAGTAATGCATGTGAAAGACATTTTAGAGTTTTTCCACTTTGAATAGTGTAGACGTAATAATCATAATTTATAAGACTTTAGTTACTCATTTATTTCTATCTTTATCAGTAAAAATTCTGTCCATATTTTTAAAAAAATTATTCTGCTACTTATGTGTAATAATTTTAGCCATGCCTTATATAATTTAGTGCAGTGGTAGAGTGTTGATTTTTGAACCAAAAGATTTTTGAATCAATTAATTCTGGTACTTATAATATTCAAAGTTCTTCTGAGCTTCCAAGCAATAAAACCATTCAATTAATTATTTTCACTTTAGCCATAAGCCACAAAAGCAGAGTTAAAATTAATTGACATAGCATCAAGAAAGACATTTTCTAAATGAAAAAGTGAAAGTTCCAAATATGTAATGAATAAATCAACAATCCATGACTTTTTATGATTTTTATTAAGATTAAACTGAGAGTGCAAATTTCTCAAGTGCTTATGACTACCAACAGCCAATCAGATAAATTTGTTTATGCTTTTAAAAGTTCAATTTTGCTTTTCACTAAAATCAAACTTTCAAATTTACACGTAAAGCATGGTGTTTAAAATTTAAATATGTACAGTTATTAATTTAATAAAAAAAATTCCCTTGTATTTTTGATTTTATATTATACAAGGCAAAACTCTTCATACAGTAGTGCCATCCTGTGCCAATCAGAGTAATCAATGGATGCCAGAAGGTTTGTGCATAAAATCCCTATCTAGTTCATACTCATCCAATATCCCCAGACTAGTTTCTGGCTTGTGGCCTTCGTCAGTGAGTAGCCTTGGATCTGAGAGCACTGCAAAGATCTTAGGATCTAATGCAACCCTCCAGCAGCCACCTTTTATTACTCTGGTTGGCACAGGGTGGCATTACTGTATGGAGAGTTTTGTCCTGTTTAATAACAATAATATGCTAGTATAAGATATAATGATCATGTGATTTTGTATCATATTTATCCTGTTTAAGTAGTTGTGCTAGATGGTAACTTTTCTCTAGGGTAAGATCCTAGAATGGATCCATAGTATTTTGATATGTTCCGTAATGAAAAGATTAGAGAATGATCAAGTTTTGGAATTAATTAAGTTTATTGTAGAAGACTCTAATGTTGTTGTTTTGGTTTATTTATTGTTGATTAATTACATAAAAATGAAATGCGCATACCATTTTGAAAGGCGATATGCTAGAAGCAAGTTATAGCTTAATATTTTATATGTAATATTGATATAGTAAATATTATGACATTAACTCCAGTTTCACTTATTATATATTATACGTAATGCAAATAAAATGTCTGTTAATTTAAAAAATATTATATGACAATATTAATTATTATATATATGATGCATCAAAATTAAAATATCCAACACTGGTCTACTAAGTAAATAAAATACTCTCAATCCAAAGTACAAGATAAAAGTTTTTTTAGAGAAAAGATCAGACCATTTTTTTTCTTTACCTCAATTTATATATAGAGGCTAATCTTAAGTACTTTGGAGAGAAAGCATAAAGATTTTAAATCAATCATATTATTTTATTAAAACTATATTTCAAATTGCTTTATATTATTTAAATTGGCATTCTCAAAATATTTCAATTTACAGCTTGTCAATATCAAGCTAAATAAGATAGTCTGATATTTTGGATTGAAATTATTTCATTTGTTTAATAGATGAGTCTTGAAGTATTAATTTTGGTGTATTATATAATATTAATTGCTGGAAAGTTTATAGATATATATAAAAGTGATATATTGCTTTTGAAATTCAATCTTATCTTTAGCTTGTTTTGGACTTGAAAATTGAATAAGTGAAATGGGACACTGAGACATCATGTGATATTATGGATGATGTGTTGAATGAAGAATTCATCTTTTTTGATATTTTTAAATAGTTTTGTCATTTAAAACAATTTATTAATTATCATTTTTCACTTTGTAAAAACAATAGTCCCAATATTCATTGCATTTGGTTGCACACTTCACAGAAAAAACTTAAAACAATAAATAAACCTACATAATATTTGTATTTAACACACATGCATATGCCTGCAATATAATTTAATTTTTTAAATATACACATTAAAACAAAAATAGTTAATGACAAAAAAAATAATGTACTTATGAAAAAATAGTTCAGAAAATAAACAAATAATTGAATTATTTATTACATGTTAGTTTACAAAAATTTCAATTGCCGGAAGGAACAAACTGAATGCGAACCATGAACCTTGAATTCCAAGGTCTACCAGTCTACTATTGCACCAGATAAAGCAGAGAATTTGTAGATTTACTATCACTAATAATTATACAATTCTCATTAATTCAAAGATTGATCTACAGAAGGAATGTTATTAGCCATAGATGTAACCTGAAAAAAAATTAATTTAATAATTTTCAATTTAAAATTTTTAGTAGGTTTTTAGATAGAATGGTAATCCTGGAATGTCCTAATGCAGATGAGATGGGTGCCATGTTAACATGTTAAAACATAATGTATTTCATCAAAGTGATATAGATACTTCAATAAAATTAGTTATATATAAGGTGGTCAGTCTGCCCAAACTACTATACAGAAGTGAAACATAAAATGATTGGTAAAAATTCATTTAAGAATATTCTCATACATTCTGGAAATACATCACAGTTTATCATAAGACCAGTATATTATGATACTGAATCAACATTTGTAAAGGACATGTTTGTTGAATTGGATCTGTAAAAAGTTTTAGGCTTTCTAAAAAATACTTTATTATGGACTTGAGTTTAGTTTTTCTGCAAGAATTAGAACTCATGTACATTACTAAGTGAATCTCAGACAGACTCTGAAAAAATGGGAATATTGATTAGTTTCAATGAGTGAATAATGTTGAGCATAAAATATAATAAAGAAGTTTTTAAAAAGAAAAAAATACTGCATAAAAGATTAAAATCAGTGTTGCAAGATGTCTAATGGATATCTATGCATCAAACAGAGTAATCAATGGAATGCTTTATAGCCTAAGAATTCATAAAAAGTTTAAGTATTGAAAGAGGCAAATCTGGGCTTCGATACATGGATCTTGAGGTCCACTCTATTCCTCATCATTGTGGCAAATCATGTGGAATGGTAGTTAATATTGAATAAATATTTCTTATCATTTCTTTCTCTCTTTATTTATATATATATATATATATTTGGACTTTTACTTTATTTATGAAAAATATAGTAATTAAGATAGGTGTTCCATTTCTTTGTTTATATCCTTTTTTACAAGTATTTGTAATTTGTTTGATTACAATGGAATCATGAACTATGCTATATTTTGTTGCAAGTCCCCCTTTCATACAAATGTATACAGACAAGAGAATGGACTTCAAAATTCAAATTTTTCTTTATTTAAGAGGTGTGTGGCTGAAAGTAATATAGCTATTAAGTGTTTAAAATATTTTAAATCTATATTGTGTATAATGGATCGTGTTTTCTTGATAAACATTGATTAAAATAGAGTATATATTGTTAATCAAACTACAAGTGTCCAGTAATTTTCAACACACACACACACAAATGCTATATGTATAAGTATGCATATATAAATTAAGATTATGTATAAACAAAATTTTAAAATATAATTATTAATCATAAATTGAGGAAAAATATTGACATTTTATTGAGTGCATATCATTCACTCATTCATTCACTGAAATAATAAGGAATAAAAACTGTACTGTATTTTTATTTTTAAATAAAATAAATAGCAAAATGTCTAATTTTCATCACAATTGAATATACTCTAGGTGATATTTTTTTAATAATTTTTTTTCTGTTATAGAAACATGACAGTGTTATCAAGAAATTAGGATCTCTCTAACTGTTTTAATGTTTTTAGGTCAATATCAACTTTTAGTATGTTCTAAAATTTTATAAAACTTTTAACATTATACTTAAAAAATATTTTATTATCCAAAATACTACATATTAAATGAAAGATAGTAAAGGATGAGTAAAGTCTATATGTTTTCAACATAACCCAAAGAAATATTATTAATAAATGTTTGTGTATGGTACTTCAAGACTTTTTTAAAAATATATTTACAAATTATAATTTTTTAAAAATGTAATAGCAATGACACTCAAAGATGAAAAAAATGTGGTTCGCAGATCATAAAATGTATTAAATTTATGACTTTTAATGGTTTTTTGTTTGTTTATTTATTTTTTATTGGATAACATATATATGAAGTTGTATATTTAGCGGCTTCACTGTATTTACATCATCTAGCATTAATTGTTAAATGCCTTTTAGAAAAATAATATAGTTGGCTAGAGATTCTCCTTAAATTCATTATTCATGAATCTAAAGGTCACTAGCTCTATTTCTATGCTAGTATTGATCCTGGTCAAGATTGCTACATCCGAAGAAAGATTGCAACATCTGAAGGAAAAAAGAGAACAATGCTATTCGAAGCATTGTATTATATATTAACCTGTGCGTTATTATCAGTTGAATGTATTTGCAAAATTTAAAAAAAGTTTGAATTTTTCTAAGACATTTGACAATTAATATTAGATGATGGAAATAGCTCGACATATAATATATATACACTATTCTCAAAGCATGGGATTCTATTTTCAAATAATTATTCTGCTTTAAAAAGAGCAATTTTGACTTACAACAGTTATTTGTTAGATATAATTGCCTTGATATTATTTTATTTAGCGTTATTGATTATTTTAACAACGCAACTTTATATATTTATCGATCAATTTCTGAAGAAATATAAAGCTGAATAAATTTCTCAGACTGTTAACTTCAAACGTGTAGCGGATCACTATCAAATTTTTAAAGCGTAATTGTCTTTATCCGCTCACTTCTAAAAAATTTGACATTTCACATGACATTGGCAATATTGATCCGCATTAACGATTATTTCCTTTTGATTATGATAACCTGTCCTTGCTTCAAGATTATGAAATATGAATTAATTAATTAATTAATATTTTTTAATTCATTTTGTTTACATAATTTTTTATACTTCCGATTAATAAATTTCATTTTGTTATCAAATTAATTTCCTTGGCCGTTTAAATGATTCCAGTTTTTTTAAAAAGAGCAAAGGAAACATTTTAAATATTCATTGATTGGTTGTCATCAGACACGTGGCTTTAGCGATTGCATGAGTGCTAAAACTGTTGCAGTGTTTGCCGCGCGGATAGCACTTACTTTTTGGACTTCTTGCGATAGTCATTCGGCGCAAGGCCAACTTTTTAGCAACCAATCGTCGGATATCCTGCAATTTCCTCCAAAAATATAATCAATAAAAAGTGGATTTGCTTTTAGTCGGTGAAAATCTAAAGAAATTATCAAATTATTATTTTTGAAAAATTAAATTCAAGTTTATTTTTTTATATGATATATTGTTTTCTATTAAAGAAAATTACTGATCTGTGGAAAAACAAAATAAAGGAGAAAAATTATATTGTTTGCGCGCATGCGTTTCTATAAGTTTGCGTTTTTAAATAAAAGTAAAACGTATTATAATCAATTGATAAGACTTGATCACTTCTGTAGACCAACACTTTAATACAATTTAATACTGTAATAACATTTTGAAATTGCACCCAAAATAAAATTTCTACATATATATCATCATAATCATAAATTTTCCAATATTATTGATCCATTTAAGGATGAATATCTCACTAAACTAGCCTTTCTTTCCCACATCACATCAACAAACTTCCTTATATCATCATCCGATTTCTTTCTAAATCTTTTATAATCTCTTGGGATCCAGTTTAAAACTTCAGTCGTCAATCTTTTATTATCTATACTGACAATATGACCAGCCCAGCTCCACTTCAATCTCATAATTCTCTCAATCATGTCACTGATACCCATTTGTTCTTTTACCCAAATATTTTTGTTCTTTTACCCAAATATTTTTCTTTAATCCCTTCTTTGTATTTCCAAAATGTAGAGCGTGTACATATATTCTATACATATATATATGATGTACATATAATGCACTCATAGCTAAGAATATATTTTGCACATATATAATAAACTTTGGATTTGTAGATTACGAAAAGGCATTCGATTTTATAAACATTTCTTCAGTGATTAAAGCATTGGGATCATCAAGGTATAAACCCAGGATATTGTCGTATTCTGAAGAATATTTATAAAAATGCAACAGCAACAATTAGATTACATAATGATACTAGGAAGGTTAACATTGAGAAGGGTGTAAGACAAGGTGATTCCATATCTCCAAAACTTTTTACAGCAGTGCTGCAAGAAGTATTTTGTGGATTAAAATGGGAAACTAAAGGTGTAAAAGTAAATGGAGATTATTTAAGTCATTTGGATTTTTCAGATGATGTAATTGTTTTTGCCAACAATGCTTTAGAACTTCAGGACTGTTGCAGGAGTTATCAAATGAAAGTAAGAAAGTAGGACTAAAGGTAAACGTTAAAAAGACTAAAGTAATGTTCAATGGATTTTTTCAAAAGATATAAAGATTGATTATGATGAGTTAGAAGAAGTTAACAACTACAAATACCTTGGTCAGAATATTACTACAGATGGAAACATAACATGAAATTAATCATAGAATTAAACTTGGTTGGAGTGCTTTTTGGTAGAAATAACAGTATTAAAAGGAAATATACCTATGCATTTGAAAAGGAAGATTTATAATAAATGTGTTTTACCAGTTCTTACTTATGGATCTGAGACTTGGACACTTAATAGAGGAGCAATTCAGAGACTTCAGACCACTCAAAGACGTATGGAGAGATGCATATTAGGAGTAACAAGAACAAACAGGTACTACTGACATTGTTGAAAGAATTAAAAGACTGGAAGTGGAGCTGGGATGGGCATATTGCTAGAAGAGATGGTAATAGATGGACAATTGAAATCTTAAACTGGGTTCCAAGAGATTGTAAAAGACCCAGAAAGAGACCACACATGAGATGGATGGATGAAATAAGAAAGTGTGCAGGGGTGATGTGGAAAAGAGAGGCTAGAGATTAGAGAAGATGGATTGAATTTGGGGAGACTTTCATCCTGCAGTGGATTGATAATGGCTGACAATGATGATGATGATATTTTCCCAAATTCATTGTATTATGTAAATGTGAGGCATGATATTCCCTATCGATAAAAATACTTGAAAAATCTCATTTAAGAATAATTGTTAAGATTCTTAAAATATAATGGCAAAATTAAAAAATCAGTTGTGGTCTTCGTCTTACTGAATGGCTTGAGGTATTGGCAGTAGAGGAAACACATCTAAGAGAAGAAGAACCTATACTGGAAAACATGGTATTCAAGGTATAAATAGAAAAGAAAAAGAAAAAAGGGGTGGTGGTATAGGAGTTATGTCAAAAAAATATTTAAATACTGTTAAGTGGCAAGAACATTTGTGGTTTGAGATAAGGTTAGGAAGACAAGAATGGACAGTGGCTATAGTGCATATAGCTACTGGAGATAACAAAACTATAATGGAGTGGAATAGCAGCATAAGTGAATGCCTAGTTAAGGATATACAGTGTTTCAAAAAAAAGGGAAATAAAACAATGGTTATAGGGGATAGGAATGGGCATATTGAAGAACTTGATGATGTAGATAACAAGAATGGACAGGTTTTGAAGAATTTTTGTCAGAGAGCGAATTTGAGTATTGGAAATTTATTAACCCAATACACATGGTCTAGAAATAATATATTTCATACAATATATATTATGTATTAGTAGAGAAAAAGGAAAATTAATGTTTGATAATGAAAAGAGAGTATGTAATAGTGATCATAATTTTTTTATAATAGAAATGGTTAGTAATGTGATGAATAGTAATAAAGGTAGAAAGAATAGTGAAAAATAGGCAAAACTCTCCATGCAGTAGTGCTACTCAGTGCAAGCCAGAATGGATCTGAGATTACTGCACCTAGATCTTAGGATCTAATGCAACCCTCTACAAGCTAGAAACTAGTCTGGGGATTTTGGATGAGTAAGCACTAGACAGGGATTTTATGCACAAGCCTTCTGGCATCCATAGATTACTCTGGCTTGCACTGAGTGACACTCCTGTATGGAGAGTTTTTCCTGTTTTAATAACAGTTATGAGCAAACATAAGAAATGGTGATCATGTGATGCTTAATGGTTTAATACCAATCCTGCCTAATAGGGTAATGGTGGCTATGGTGAACCAAAGACACCAAAATGTATGGGTACTAAACTAAGTTCAGACCTATATGATTATATAAGCTAATGAGCTTGAATATTACTGCGTTTTCAATATTATTCTCATAGTTTTGTAGTAAAGTAGAGATAAAAGGTAGCTGCTGGAGGGTTGCATTAGATTCTAAGATCTAGGCGCAGTGCTCTCAGATACAAGACTCCGCACTGATGAAATCCACAAGATATAAACTAGTCTGGGGATACTGGATGTGTAGGCACTAGACAGGAATTTTATGCACAAGCCTTCTGACATCCATTGATTACTCAGGCTTGCTCCAAGTGGTACAACTGTATGTAGAGTTTTGCCTGTTTTAAAAACAGTTATGAGCAAGCATAAAAAATGTTGATCATGTGATGTGAAAGGATAGTGAATGATAAAAATAAATTAGAAGAATATAAAATAAAAGTAGAAGAATTGGTGGAAGGGTTTGCTCGAGATAAATATAAGGACTGATATAGTGAAGTAGAAAAAGTGGCAAATAGGGTTTTAGGTGAGAATATTCAGAAGAATAATAGGAATAGAAAAATGAGAATTAGTAAAAGTGTAAAAGAGAAGGAAAAAAGCATGCAGAGAATATAAGCGTGCTATTGAAAATAAGAAAGTGAAAAAGATGTTAATGTTAAATGGGAAAAGTATTTAAAAAAAGAAGTTGGCTAAAATAGATAATTATATAAAGACACTGAAATTAAATAATAAATTGTTGGATGATATTAATAAAGATGGAAGACATGGGAAGAAAAAAATTGGACATATATTAAAAGAAGGAATGTAGGGGAAAGGGAAATAGTATTACTAGATGATGAGGAAAAAGAGGAAAGGGAAATAGTATTACTAGATGATGAGGGAAAAGACTGTAGTTCTAGAGAAGAATTGGAGACAATTTTGTAATAAATATATTAGGGATATAGAAAAATGTTAGATATGAAGAACAGAGTGTTAACAAACATGAAAGAATATGGTAATGGGAACATTAGGTTTCCAGAAAATGAATTGAGTGAAGCAGGGAAGAAATTGAAAACTGGAAAGGCTAGAGGTTTAGATCGATGTGCAGCAGAGATGGTGATGAATTTAGGAAATAGGGTAAAATTAAACATACTATCATGTTTTAATAAGATGACACAGAAGAGAGAATTTCCAGATGGCTGGAATAATACAAGAGTAAGGTTACCATTTAAAGGAAAGGATAATAATCATAGAAAGTAAAAAAAATATGGTAGCATGAGTGTTATATAAAGTTTTCACATATATGGTGGCAGGAAGGGTTGCAAATTGGATAAAAGTAAACAATATAGTGGGAGAAATGCAAGGAGGTTTTCAATCAGGTAGACATATAGGAGATAGTTTATTTATAGTCACACAACTTATAAATATGAGTAGGAATTCAGGTAGATGGTTATATATGGTCTTTATAGATATAGAAAAGGCATATTATAGAGTAAATAGAAATAGATTATGGATAAGTTTACTTAGTAATTTTGGGAATGAATGGAGCTTTAGTGGATCTTATTAGAAGATTGTATGAAAATAATTATTGTATGTATCAATTAGAAAATCTAGAATCAGTTAAAGTTAAAAATGGGGTGGGACTAATGCAAGGATGCCCTATGTCACCTATTTTGTTTTTGTTATATTTGAGGGAAATAGAGAAAAGCAATAGAAAAACTAGGAAGAGGGTTAGAGATACCGTTAATAGATGGCAAGGGAATATATACATTGTCTGGTCTTTTGTTTGCGGATGATATCTTCTTATACACAGAAAGTAGGGAAGATATGGAAGTTATGCCAAGGACAAGTGCAAGGGTGAGCAAAAAGAAGGGGTTTAAATTTAGTGAAGAGAAATCCAAAGTAATGTTGATATATATTGGGGAAAGAAAAGAAATAATTTTTATTGGGGAATATAAAAGTTAAATGTGGTGGATAGATATAACTATTTTGGAATCATCTTAAGTAATCAGAGAAATTGCTTGGATAAATGGGACAAAAAAATGATAAATGAAACAAAGAAAAGAAAGAGACTGAAAAAGAAATTAACAATATTTTCATACAATAAATGTGATGTAGCTAGAATTGTATGGAAGGGAGTGGCAGTAAGTAGCAGGATTAACTTATGATAATGATGTGTCAGTAACAGGTTGTTAGATTATTTAGAAAAAAATACAAAGAGAAGTAGAAAGACTTGCATTAGATGCAGATGTGTGGATGGCAAAGGAGGCAATTCAGGGAGAAATGGGATGGACAAATTTCTATATGAGAGATGCAAAAAGAAAAATGGAAATGTTTAGTAGATTGCAATTTGTGGATAATAGGAGAAAAACCAAAATAGTATTCAATTGGGTTATGAGTAAAGTACTGACAACAGGATGGATGAGAGAAGTAGTATAATATGCAGAAGATTTACATAAAGAATTTGTCAATATACTTATGCAAAGTGTGGCATGATTGTGATAGGAGAATTGTTGAGTGTTATAGTGGCAAAGAATGGGATAGAAGAATAGATGCATTAATAAAGAATAGAGAGTTGAAGGGAAGGAGATTTAGAATAGAAGAGTAAAAAGAGTTTAAATATATATTGCGTGTGAGTTAATTTATGATATTAGCAAGAAAAGTAGTTTACTGTGTTGTTTTTTTCATATGTCATAGCATCGGCCGGGACGCGAACCCACAACTGTCTGCAAACAATTATTTGCTTGCAAGGTGGTTGCGATGACCTCTCGGCTAACAATGCTTGACAAGTAGTTTACTGTTAAAGGCTCTTACAGGATATTTAGCAACAAATGAATATACACATAAATGAAAAAGATGGGTGAGCTAGTCTGCAAGTGATGTACAGAAGACAGAAAATATTGGGTATCTGGTAAGTGAATGTAAATGTCTGCAAGCAGGAAGTGCACAAATAAGGAAGTTGTGGGAGAATAAATATAACCAAGTGGATTCTTGGTTTTTATGCTGGGTTTGGAGAAAGATAAGGGGAATTTAGATATAAAGGCCATAGAATTTCCAAAGATTATGTTGTGAAAATGGGAAGGTACAGAATAGGGAAGAATATAGGAAAAACTTATGGTGGGAAATGGAAGGGGAAAGGTTAGGTGGCTAACAGATTTTTAAGGGAATTTTGGCTGAGAGATTCCTGACTCCAATAAAGGAGAAGCCACAGTGAATCACATCATATCATATACTAAGCAATTAGTATACATATGTGATTTGGCTAAACATACTTTTTTTGTCATATGATCGATTGGTCATGATATCATATGACATGTATGACATTGGAAAACTGATGTGGTGTGAAATCTTAACAGTAGTATTTAATTGGATGATTTTTTTCAGTAGTCACTTTAGGAATTTGTGCATGTCCACTAGTTTTTCTTACAAGTGAGATGTATTTTAAGTCAAGTTTGAATTGAAAACACATCACAGATTTTTTTGACTCATCAATCAATGCAATCAAGATGTTGAAGAATATGCCATAGTGCTATAACGTATGTAATTATAAAAAGTTTTATAAAAGAAGATACCCTTCCTTCTAAGAAGATTTTCGGACTTCTTCCATCATCCACAAAAGAGTTGAAACAACCTTTTCATCAGAAAAGATTATGGAAAATGCTATAGCAGGTTAGTCATCTGCTCAAAATTAAAAAAATAAAAGCAGTTCAGTTTACTTTTTTAAAATCATGAGAAATCGGTATCTTTTTTTTGAAAGAAGTATGATCCTTATTACAATTTTTAAAAAAATCCAAAGAATTACCTCATAGTTAAGAAGAGAAGAAAAAGTTTTTAAATAGTGAAATAAAGTTGGAAGGGGATTCATTAGGCATACGTTATTGTGCTTATACTATTTATCACCAATCATGCATAAAACTCTACAGTATAATTTGGTTCAGTAATAAAAATGGCAAACGTTGATGCACTAGGTCCAAGGATCACACCCACACTGCACAGCTTTGCTGCTTCTGGTGTTTGAATTTATATAAACCCCTGAGCAAGTAAAACAGTTTGATTATTTATTTATTTAGATACAAAACTATAAAAGATTACTATTAGTTATATGTTAGACTACTTCCATCATTTAAAATTATTTTCTTTAGACAAATTCAAACTTCATTTAAACTTTTATTCAGCTATCAATAGCAGCACACAGATTAACGTATATCGCAATGTTATGAATGGTATTATTCTATTCTCTTCTTCAGATGTTGCTAATCCTGACTGATGACAGTTCTAACATTGATTTTAAACTTGAACTTTTATATTTATGACTATTGAATTAATGGTGGTGCTCTAGCCAACTAGTGTCACTTTAAATTTAACATTTGTGAATCTAAAAGATCCAGGTTCGATTCCCATGCCAATACTGTCACTGGTTGGGCCACAAGGTTTAATTCCAGTGCTAGAACTGTCACTAATTAGGCCAACAACATCTGAAGAAGAGAGAACAATAACATTTTAAACATTGTACCATATACTAACGTGTGGGCTACTACCAACAGCTGAATGAATTTGAAAAGTTTAAATAAAGTTTGAATTTTTCTAAAGATGTTTAACAATTAATATTAGATGATAAAAACAGTCCAACATATAATTATTACTAAAATAACATCATCACAAATTTTCAGATAAACCCTATAAAAAATGATGCTTGTTTATTATTAGACATCTTAATTTTTAGAAGAAAAAAAATTGCCATTGTAGCTACAAATTTGATAGTCATTACTTATATAGGTTTGTTTTTGTCAACCTCTGCATAAATCAGTGTTAGCTAAATTCCATTTGGGAAGTGAAACAAATAAGCATAGTATAGTGACTATAGGTTCCCCTGAATTTGATTATGAGGCTCCTTTTGTGTCTAAAATAATCAAATCCACTTAGATTTAGTGTTGGACCTGGAAAAATAAATTTGTTTGGAACCTTATAAAAAGTTCATTTTTATGCAATATTTTTCAGTTGTAGATTCTTGATTGAATATCCCAAAAATGGAATCTTGATTTGAGATAAATTTTAGGTTGTAAATATTGGTAACATTGAACCATTTAATAGTTTTAATATATTTCATGAGACAACTTTTAATATCTGACAGAGGAATATGGGAGAGAACTGGAAAGTCACTGCAAAGAAATAATTTGAGTTTGGGTGTAATATTTCTCATGCTAATGTTTAATGGAGTATTTAGAAATTTTGTGTAGGCATTTGTTTCTCCAAATAGGGACACAATATTCACTAGTAGAATATGTTAGTGCTAAAAGAGCTATCCCTATAGTGATTTCACTGCAAAACCAAGTAGTATCAGGCAGCATTTCAAAGAAATTATTTCTAGAAATTATATTAGATCTAACTTTAGATAAGTAAGGAAATAAGGCTAACATTATTTTTAAATAACATGGGATAGTCTCGGTTTATTATTACAAATGATTATATTCAGATTGAGAGATATTTCAGTATGATTCACTGTCATTTAGACAAAAAGTTGAACTTACTGGAATAGGAATGAACCCCCAATCTTTGGGGAAAAAAATCCATAGACTAAATAATTTATGTATTATAACTGTTGCCTTTTCAATAAAGATTAATTAGTAACTCCATTAGTCTTATCAAAGATTTGATATTTTTTATCCCAATTTTCTGCAAGCTCCTAAAATTTTTAATGAATACTAGGGTAGGAAGGGGAGGGGAGGTTCCTTTTTAGAAAAAACACTAGACAAAAGTCTTGCATTGGTGATCGAGAGGTCAGCGCGACTGCCTTACAAGCAGTTGCCCTGGTTGCGGGTTCGCGTCCCGGCCGATGCTATGACACTTGAAAAATAAAAAAAAAGTTGATATATACTTAAAGAGTCCATATATCCCGATTTTTCTGGATTTGTCCCCGATGTCCCGACATTCGGGGAAAGTTAATTGTCGAGGTTTTCTTAACCATTCATTTTTAATTTTTACTTCTGTTTTTATTTTTTAACTTTTCATTTTCATTTTATATTTATTTTTTATATTTTTTATTCATTTAATATGTTATAATTAATTTTTCGATATTTTCACGAAATGGAAATGGCTCCCCATTGTTTTGATTGTTAGTAATAAGTGATTTTAATTTGTGATTTTGTTTTGATAGATAATGTATGATGTATGCAAGGAATTGTCTTTTGCTTTTTTTTTCATATGTCATAGCATCTGCCGGGACGCGAACCCGCAACAACCATTTGCAAAAAACTGCTTGTTTGCAAGGCAGCTGCGCTGACCTCTCGGCTAATAATGCTTGACGTCTTTTGCTTTTGTTTATATTACGAAATGAATATATTGTTAGTAATATATATGTTTTGTGATTTTTTTATTCTCGTATTGATAGTCTGCAATGAAGTCTTTTTTTTGGTCGTGTGTCCCGTTTAGACCCATATATGACAAAATAAATAGTTTATTACAGAATTATAAACACCCTATATAAAACAAAAAAATTACAAATTGATAAAAAACCAAGACTTCTCTTGCTTTTTATCAATTTATAATTTGTAGCAGAATAAATTTTTATTTTTATTTTACAAAAAAATTACATAATCTTTACTATACACAGTATATCTTTTTTCTAAAATCATAAATCAAATCTGAAGTAAAGTTATTATCAAACTAATTAATAAGGTAATATTTATTACTAAATTATCTTATCCGATAGATACTATTAATATATGTCTATATAATTAATTCTTAAATAAAAAACCTAATTTAATTGCAACTTTTCCAGATTTCATTTATAAACCATGTTACTAATTCTAAATTAGTATTATATGTAATTATAGATAGTTGAGATTTTATACCTTTATAAAATATCTGTGAGAAATTGTATGGTTCTCACCTGAGTGATTTTGACAACTGTATGTATAAAAGTGGAAAGACAGTAATAATTATGTTATGACTAGATTCAAGTTAACCCTGATTTGACATATGACAAAATGAAAGTATTTTCATTATTAAGTATGTTCTGATAACAATTATATTAAATTTTTATATCAATTTTTAAAGTTATACATTGTTTAAAAAAGATTAGAATTTATGACAGAGTTGAAAATCGTGTTCGCAAATGACGAGAACATCCATAATGACATTCATTAATCATGTTTTGTTTTAGCTCGTTTTACTTTTCAGTTCCGTTAAACTGTAATTTAGTCTTTTTGTTTAAATACACATATTCATATCTTTTCTTTTTTTTACGCGCACATACTTTATGTAATTGGTTATGCTTTTTTTTATTTGTAGAAGATAAAAAACAACGTCGCAAAATATCAGATAAAATGAATAACAGACTAACGTAATCTACATGTGGATACATTTGTGTTTCATGAATTGGTTTATATAACAATGGCAAAATTCAATTCTATTGTTGTATTATTTATTTTTTATTTTTTTTATTTTGGAGTTGGAATGGCCGTATTCATTTGCAAGTGGTTTCTACTGCTAACTATACTCACTAGAGTGTTGTTCCACCATGTCAAAACCCATGATCCAAAATACTAGCATCTTAAAATGTTTGTAGTAAACAGTTAAGCTTTGCGGCTATGAAAACGTTGCTTTGATTCAGAGATAGCGCTTCAGGCAGTTTGGAGAAGTCACAGTGCATCACATCAGAGAGTGAATCAATTTTTACTTGTATATACTGTGCATACTGTATATATATAAATTAAGTAGAAAACAAAGATGAATTCTTGTGTTAATAATCACTTTGTCTTATATTATATGATGTGAGATAAAATGGTTTCATCAGTTAAATTTGTAGATCATATATGTACAATCATAATGTGATATAATATAAAATATTTTTACTCACAGTTACAAATTTATATCTATAAAAGGAATATGGTTCAAAACTCTTTTAGCCAACTTAAACATTTCATCATCTAATGTCTGTTCATACTTCTACAAGTCCATAAATTTCTTCATTTTCATTACCTTTTTTAAATCTATTGTTATTAAGTCATTTTGCTAGCAGTGACACATTTTCTTTTCTTCACTTATTCCATTTTAATAAAAGTTGTTTTCTCCTTCTAATATTTTTTTAATCCAATATTCTTTTACCATTCTTCTAAAGATCTAAACAAAAAAATCAAAATAAACCTTTATTATTTCTATTCCTTTTATTTACATATTTTTTCCAACTTTCCATATAACTTATCCTGTTCCTCTTTCAACATCCTACATTGCAAAAAAATACATGTTCTACATTCTCTCTCCCATTTTATTATATACCATATCTATAAAGAAATCCCTTTTTCAATTTTCATCCTTTTCCCTTAGTATTGAAGTGATATCTGTATATGCTTCATGTCTGTAATTTAAAAATTTGAAGGAATTTTTAAAAGTAAAGGTTTTCAACAGTTTTAATAAATAAAAATTATATATATGCTTAAATAAGTGTATACCCTATGATTAATTATAAGTTTATTTTAAAAGTACGTTAAAATAAAGCGTGTTTTTTTTTTATTAACAATTATAAAATGGAAATGACATTATCCTTAGAAAATGTAATTAAAATTCTTATAAACAGATCGATTAATTAATTAAAGAGATAAGTATTTGATGTAATTTAATTTTATAATACCTTTCAAAGATAAAATTTTGTAAAAGTGATTGGATAAATAAGCTGCTGATCATAACAAAGTTTAAGAGTTATCTATTACCAATAGATCAATGGATTGAAATGACCGAAGATGGATCCGATTTTGCTGATAAGCCAATTCAAGGAACTATAAATAGAAGTTATAAATCATTGTATTTATTAATTGTTGCTGAAGTGCTTTGATTAAAGTTTGTGCTGCTGATTAGTCTTTGATTGTGATCCCATCGTATTTATTGTGATTGGTGTTGAAATATTATGCAGGAGTATAGAAGCCATCATCTGCTTCACTCTGGCCACCTGGCAGAATGCAGGCCGAAAGTCTATAAAGAAGTACAGAAAAATGTTGTCAGCTAATGTAGAAACATCTTAAGGAGCATTATGACCATTATATGCCTAAACTTCAAGTGTCTACTGATTTGGGAAGAAACCAACTACCAATCAACTAATCCCATCCAACGCTGCCTGTTGAATTAAGAACAGTATGATTAAAACCCACTGCTGCTATAGCTATGGTTGAACGAACGAAGTCCGCTAAAAGTGTACCAATACCTGAAGTTCGATCTCTTAGCAATGAAAGAGAATGAGTATGAACTTTAAAGTATATTCTTACAGTACTAACATTAAGTATTTATCTTCATTACCCTGAAAGTATTTTATAAATTATCGTTATTATTGATTTTGTAAATCTGTTTATAAACTACAAGGGATTTGCTCTTTTATTTTATTTAATTATACCACAATGAGCATAAATCTAAAGAAGAGTAAATATGTATAAAGCAATTAGCTTTTGTTCACATTCCTTGGTCATGCTTATAAAAACTTAATATTCTAAAACTATCCACTTCCACCATCGGTAAATATAAAAAGTTGTCAAAATAATTTAATCATAGCTTGATGAACTCTAGATCAGATACAAAACAGACTATAGAATAAATTAAGATTGTTTTTTTATTAACTGATAATAGTTTTTTTTCCACGTGTCATAATATCGGCCGGGAAGCGAACCTGCTAACCCGGGACAACTGCTTGTAAGGCGGCTGTGCTGACCACTCGACCACCAACGCTTGACTAGCTGATAATAGTTAAGTTTTAATTAACTACCCTCCACATTTGGGAAAGGATAATTGGGTGTATTAATGTAAGTGAACTGCTGTAACTTTATTTTGGGCTATTGTGTTTATATATGAGATGCGTTTGTATGTATTTTATTTATTTATAAATGATAGTGATCCCGCTTGTGATTGCCGGTCATTTGCATTCATTATTTTACTTACAGCAGTAGTATGCACTAGATGGAAATTCCTATCATATATTATATGTTTTGTTTGTATCTATGTCTTGGATGATACCGTTTTGCGATTGCAGGTCTTTCTTACAGTTAATATATTTACAATAGTACATAATAGGTGAAAATTCCTACTATATAATGTGTTCCTAACTCACATGTATTTGTATATTCATAAATAATGTAATGCAGATATTGTTTTCCTGAATCTTACATTTACTTATATAGCATTTAGTTACTTACCTGCATTACAGCCTGAAAGTATTTAGGTAGTCTGGTTCTTAAAATAGTTAATGTATTCAGCATAGGGTCTCATTATATTTAGCATTTAGCATTATTTTTTCAATCAATGAGTTAATTAAGGTTAAATAAGCTATGATAGAGTGTCATGTATCTAGTTGATCTTAGCAGGCTATAAAAAAGTCATTTAGTCCTGTGACATTAGATTGTGATGATCCCATGTGAATTGTCCTTAGGTGATTTGCTTGCAAGCTACACATTTTGACAATTACAGTATCCACAGCTTCTTTATTTCTATAAATAATCTTTTTCTAGTGTTATTATATGTCCTTTATATTTTATATATATAGTTTTAAACTAGTTTTATTTATGTTATAATTCCACTACTTTCTCTCTCATCAACTTATCTAATTTCTATCCCTACTTCTTTTATTTAAGGATCTATAATATGATTCCTACATATTTAATCCTATTTTTTATATATATATAAATGCATAGAAATAAATTCTTTATTTACTTGCTATCTTTTCATATCTTAAAATCATTTTTTTGTTTCATGCAAACTTTTTTTCTTCTGCTCCTTCTTTATATTGATTTTATTTATTACCTCAAGTGAATTTTCACTTCTACTTCATCTAGAATTGTTTTCTTAACATAATTTTGATGATATCTATTATGTAATTTTTTTGGATCTTTTTTATTTCAATATATAACTCAGTACATCCTCTTATCCTAATCCCTATGTTCATTAATACAAATTTTCTCTTCCACTAACCAAATATAAATTATCTTTCTAAAAACTCATCTTTTATGCTTCCATAATGTATAACAGTGAAAAGTGTTATGATGTGATGTGATGCGATGTAATGTATTTGGCTTCTCCTTGAACGAAGTCAAAAATATCTCAGCAACTATGCCCAGATAAACCTGTTAGCCACTTTATTTTCCATTCCCCACTCTAAGTCTTCCCATATTCTGCCCCATCCCATTTCCACCACATAATCTTTGTCAACTCTATGGCCTTTAAATCTAAATCCCCCTTATCTTTTTGCAAACCCAGCATAAAAACTAATAACTCACTTTCTGTATAGTCACTTTGTTCATACCTATTCTCCCATAACTTCATTATCTGTACCCTTTCTGCTTTCAAGCATTTACATTCAATCAACAGATGCCTGATATTTTCTATACCTTCCTTACACAATTTGCACACTAAATCATCCATAGTTTTCCATTATACATGTATATTCTCTTGTTGCTAAAGATCCCGTTCGAGCCTTAAACAATAAACTACTTTCCTTACTATTATCATAAATTAACTCGCTTCCAATATTCCGTTTACTTCTATATATATTTAAACTCTTCTTACCCTCCATGCTACTTCTCCATCTCTCCAACTCCCTATTTTTTTATTAATCCTTCTATTCTTTTATCCCATTCCTTACCACTATAACACTCAACAATTCTCCTAACACAATCATCCCACCTTTTATACAAATATACTGATATAAATTCTTTATCCAAATCTTTTGCCTACCGCATTACCTTTTTCACCCATCTTGTTACCTGCCCTTTACTCATAACCCAATTAAACACTATTTTGGCTATTCTCTTACTATCCATAAACTGCAACCTACCAAACATTTTCATTTTACTTTTTGCATCTCTTATATAGAAACTTGACCATCCCATTTCTCCTTGAATTGCCTTCTTTGCTGTCCACATCTCTGCATTTAATGCATGTCTTCCTACTTCCCTTTGTACTTTATCTAAATAATCGAAAATCCTTTTACTAGCATATAATGCATCATTACCATATGTTAACCCTGCTACTGCAACTCCCTTCCATACAATTCTAGCTACATCATATTTATTATATGAAAATACTGTTAGTTTCTTTACCAAGCCCTTTCTTTTCTTTGCTTCATTTACCAATTTTTTCTTCCATTCATCCAAGCAATTTTCCTGATTACATAAAATGATTCCCAAATACCTATATCTATCCACCACACTTAACCTTATATCCCCCAATAAAAAAACTACATCCTCTCTTTCCCCAGTATTCACCATCATCATATTTGATTTTTCTTCACTAAATTTAATCCCCATCTCTTTACCCACCCTTGCACATGTCCTCAACTTTGTATCCATATCTTCTCTTCTTTCTGCACATAAAAAGATATCATCCTCAAAAAAAAGACCCGACAAAGTATATACTCCTTTGCCACCTATTAATGGTATCTCTACCCCTCTTCCTAGTCTTTCTATTGCTTTCTCCATTTCGTTCAAAAACACCAAAAACAAAATTGGTGACATAGAGCATCCTTGCCTTAATCCCACCCCATTTTTAACTTTAACTGATTCTATATCCCCTAATTGATAAGTATAATAATTATTTTCATATAATTTCTTATATAATATTTACTAAAGCTTCATCCATTCCCAAATTAGCTAATCTTACCCATAATCTATTTCTATTTACTTTATCATATGCTTTCTCTATATCTATAAAACTCATATATAATGATCTACCAGAATTCCTACTCATCTCCATAAGTTGTGTAACTGCAAACAAACTATCTCCTATATGCCTATTTGACCTAAAACCTCTTTGCCTTTCCCCCACTACATTATTCTCTTCCATCCATTTTACAACTCTTCCAGCTACCATATATGAGAAAACTTTATATAACACTGATGTTACCGCTATCGGTCTATAATTATTTAACTTTCTATGAACCTTACCCTTTCCTTTAAATAATAATCTTATTCTTGTATTACTCCAACTACCTGGAAAAACTGTCTTCTGTGCCATCTTATTAAAACATGATAATAACTTTGCTTTTGCTCTATGCCCTAAATTCATTACCTTCTCTGTTTCCCATTCATCTAAACCTCTCACCTTTCCACTTTTCAATCTCTTTCCTGCCTCATTCAATTCATTTTTTGTGAATCTAATATTCCCATTACTAACTGCTTTCATGTTTTCTACCACTAATTTCTTCACATCTAACATCTTTTCTATATCCATTACATATCTATTTAAAATTTTCTCTAGCTCGCCTCTAGAGCTACATTCTATTCCCTCATCATCTATTAATACTATCTCTCTTCCCCCTACATTTCTCCTTTTAATGTAATTCCAAATTTTTTTACTCCCATCTCTTCCACTTTTATTAATATCCTCCAACAATTTATTATTTAACTTCATCATCTCTCTATAATTATCCATTTTAGCTAGCTTCTTCTTTTCTACATACTTTCCCCATTTAGCATTAATATCATTTTCACTTTCTTTATTCTTAATAGCACACTTATATTCTCTGCATGCTTTTCCCCTCTCTTTTACACTTTTACTAACTCTCATTTTTTTTATTACATTTATTTTTCTGCATATTCTCGACTAAAACCCTATTTGCCACTTTTTCTATTTCACCACACCAGTCCTTATTTTCATCCCCAACCAACTGCTCCATGGTTTCTTCAACTTTTATTTTATACTCTTCCAACTTATTCTTATCATTCACTCTCCATCCACATCTTTCACTATTATTTCTACCTTTGTTTCTATCCTCCATCACATTACTAACCATTTCTATTACAATAAAGTTATGATCACTATTACATATTCTCTCTTCATTATCAAACACCTTAATTTTCCATATTTTATTCATTCCCTCTTTCTCTACCAATATATAATCTATTGTGTAAAATACATTATTCCTAGACTATGTGTATTGTCCATCATACACATTTGATAAATTCCCAATGCTCAAATTTACTCTTTGACAAAATTCCTTCAAAAACTGACCATTCTTATTATCTACATCATCAATTTCTTCGATATGTCCATTCATATCTTCTATAACCATTATTCTCTTCCCATTTTCTTTAAAACTCTGTATATCCTTAACTAGGCATTCATATATACTATTGTTCCACTCCATTACAGTTTGACTATCTCCAGTGGCGATATGCACTACAGCCACCATCCATTCTTGTCTACCCAACCTTATTTCAAACCACAAATGCTCTTGACATTTAACAGTATTTAAATTTTTTTTCAATATAACACCTATACCATCACCCCTTTTTTTCTTTTTCTTTTCTGTTTATACCCTGCCATACTACCTCTTCCAAAATAGGTTCTTCTTCTTCTCTTAGATGAATTTCCACTACTGCTAATACCTCAAGCCCTTCATTTTCTATTGCTTTATTTAATTCCAGCCATTTTTCTGGTCTCCTACCACCTTGAATATTCAAAAACCCAATTTTAACAATTTCTTCTTTCCTAACTACTCTTTTATAAATTCTTTTAATTCCTTCTTCTCCATTACATTTATAACAAACTTTCTTACCATTAATCTTACAAACCCATTCCCTCTCCACATCTACACTTATATCTAAATCAACCATCTTTTGCTTATTTCTTATATCCCCTCCATTCTTCTTCTTTTTAATAATATTACAATTTAAAAGCCCACCCCCCTTTAAAAGTTTTCCAAACTATATTCTTTAAATATCAGACTCCCTAAAACTTCACTTCCTTGTTTTCCTAAGTGCAAACCATCTTTACTATATAACTCCCCCTTTCCAATAAACCAATCCCATACATTCACAAACACAACATTATTTCTCTCACACAATTTTTTCACTCTCTCATTTATAGAACATGCTCTATCTAACAAATGCCTTTTATCAAATCTTGGTAATAGTCCCACTACTCCTACTCTTCCTTTAATCTCTCTCAAATTCCTAATCAATTCTACATACTCATCCATTACTTTCTCTGATGGCTCTAACAAATTATTAGTCCCTACCATTACATATACATCTCGACTACCTTGCTTTCTTACTTTATCTGTCACATCCCTAATTTTTGCTCCAGGCAAACATACTCTAACATACCTGCTTCTATTTTCCCTTGCAATTATATTCCCACATTCTCTTATTAGTGAATCTCCTATCAGTATTGCCTCATAGTCTACTTTCTCTGCTCCATATGTAACCTTTTCTACTACCTTCTGAACCTCCTTATCCATTTCTTCCTTATCATTTCTACTCAATAATTTCTTTATCTCCTCACATTTTGTCTCTAACAATTTTAACTTCACTTCTACATCCTTCATTTTTTCCTCTATCTTACTTATTCTCTGGCTAACCATCTCCATTGCATTACTACTTCCTCCACCCATATTTCCTGACACTCCATTAAAACCATACTCTGTCCTATCTTTCTTAACTATATTTTACCCCCTCTCCTCTGACTTTCTCTCTAGACTACCTACACTTAAAAACCACTTTCTCACCTCTTTAATCACATTTACACACTGATTACATATCCAGAAACCTGTTACATCATTCCTATTCTTATTCAAACATTTCAAATGATACACCTCTGCACACACTGTAAACTCTACTAGCGCTTGTCCAACCCCTTTCTGCCTAGTGCTTGTCCAACCCCTTTCTGACGATCGTAAATACATTGTGCCATACAAATGCAATCCATATTTTTATTTTTCAAGTCACCTATTCTATATTTGACTTTATAATACCTCTCCTATTCTTCAAACATCCTTATACTGAAAAATAAAAAAACTTTTGTGTTTGGGGGGGGGGGGGGGGTAAAATTGTTGTCAAACCCTCACAATTGGAAAAATAATTGTAACAAAAAGTCAATAATTTTTTTTTTTCAACAACTTTTTCTCACTTTTTACTTTTATTTATATTTCGTTTAAATTACCTTTTTTTTTTTGCCTTCTACAATAAACTGCTTTTTTGGGAGGCTTTCATATTTTGTTATTATTAACAAAAACTCAACAAAAATAGTCATTTATTTTAACCCAGCTGCAAAAAAGATAATCCAAATACTTGTCAATTTCTAATGAAATAAAAAAAAAAGTTCACAAACTTTGGACTTTTTGAACTTATTTATTATTTTATTGATGTAATAAAAAGTATGGTATTTGGGAGGACATTGTGTGCCTAAAAAAAGAATACACTCACACTTTCTGTACTCAGCAATTCTGAAAAGTTGAAAAATTGCAAGTTCTTCTCAGACCTTTTATTGGTCTCGTATATTTTCCACGCTGAAACGTGGCGTGAGCTTTGTCAAAGCATGTTTGAACATACACTTTGCCAATTTTTTACATATTAACATTTTTTTAGAGAAGGGTGGGGACCATATGACAATTATTAGTAATTAACAACATTATTTAAATATAAGTAACATTACTCTATTACAGAGATTTGAAAAGTTGTACCGACTTGAAATTAAAACACCCTCAAGCAATATGGTAATCAGCTATGTATAGAACAAAATATGCGTAAATAGTTTCGAAGCACAAAACAGGCCATAATATTTTTGTGCAATGTCATGTACAAGTGGCCTGCCAAATGGGTTAATACAAAATTAAATGTTGTATTTAGCGCCATCAGTCGGCCATGCCTGGATTTCAGATGATTACCTTTTATTTATTTTTTTTGACACATTGTTTCTTTTTTATTGATTATAATCTTATTTGTTTTTATATTGCAGTCTTTATAATTCAATCTTCATAATTCTCAATCCCTATTTTTTTACTTATTTTAAAATAATATACATGAAAAAACTAAAATAAATAACGACAATATGACAAGCTCAACCTGTCGTTTAACTCATCTTGCCTTCCTTCTTTTAACATAGTTAATTTTATTATTATTATTATTCTGCCTGAAAAAAACAAGCTCTAAATTACTGGTTATTTCCTCTTATATAAAAATAGAATCTACCCATTTTCTGAATCATCCTTCCAATTTCTCTTTAAATCTTTTTCATAAGGTCAATTATCTATTTTTCATATCATTTATCTGAACATTTTTTTAGCATGGAATACATATTTGACATAATTTATCTCTTCATGTGTGTGTAATCATGTGTATAGGTTGTATGAGATAGAGTAGATGGTTGAAGGGAGCTTGAAAGTCTGTGTTCAAATCCCCTACATTACATCTAGACTGCAGGTATAAAGTATACTTGTATTTAAAATACTGTGTAATAAATAAATTAGTTCTGCCTGTTTATTCTGGCTTAATAGAGTTTAGGTGTGCAAATTCAAACAAGCCCTGAAACCAAGAATTTCAAATTAATACTTCAGATGTTTTCATTTTTCTTGATGGCCTTTAGTGATTGTTAGACTAAATTTACAACTTTGTAAATTTAACTTAATTTTTGAAGAAATGTTGAGTTAAACACTTTATGTGATTACTGAAAGATCCAATCAACAAAGTCAAACTGGTATGATTAGACATATGCAGTGTGTTCCAGTGAAAAGTGATTGATAATTGTTTCTCTTTTCAAGCTGCTTGCAGCATCATTCAGAATAAATGCATCTGTTATGCAATAATATAGTTTAGCTATTCATCACAAAAAATTTAAGGTAGTTAGCATGTCTAAATCATGAGTTACAATATGATATATGAAAACATGCTTCATACCTTAATCCATGGGGGAACAATGTGTTCACATCCAACTTTAGTTTGAATTGGGGCAAAACCACTACTGAAAAATTTGAAATGATACAAATTGCGTGTGGCATTAAGAGCATGAGACATAAAAATGCTTTTAAGTGTTTTACAAGATTTCATGCTGGCATAAAAAACCTTGCAGACTATCCATTAAGGTATAAAACACATTGTCACATTTTGTGCTATATTTCATGATCTAGACATGATAATGTATTAAAGGTTTTGTAGAAAATAGTCAAACTATATTACAATGTCGCACACACATTAGTACCAAAATAGTATTGCAGGCAACTTGGAGAAAAAAATCAACCACTTTTCATTAGGATATACTGTGTGCAAATCATTTCTACACAGATATTCAGGGAATTCAAGTCGTTTAGTATTCTTTACAAAACAGAGTTGTGAAATATAGAATATCAAGAAAGATTGACTAGAAGATTTTATATTGAATGCCAGTTTAAGGTTTGTAATAGGTTTGGAAGTTAGTGTTGCAAATCTGAAAGATTTGATTGGTTACAAATGTTTATCAAAACCATTTGTTAATTGACTGCTTTCTGTTTTATTGGGTGTTTTAATGTGGATAAGAATGATCCTCACCTAATATAAGATGTTTTAAATATTAAAGGATTGACAGATAATATATTGTATATCTGACACATACAACAGGCCATTAAAACATTCAGTCTACAAGATCAAGTAGGTTATAATTAAGATATATAAATGAAAAGCCTAATTATTACTTCTGTATTGATATTCAGGTATTTCAGGTGTAGCTCATCTATTAAATCAGGGTATTTGGTGAATAGTGGAAGAAAATGATCGTAGATTTGTTTTATATTTGGAGGAGTATATTGCATATGTTAAAGGTTTGTTTAGATATAAATATTTATCAGGTATATTTTCCAATTAATTACATGTGCATATTTATGCATAGTTTGAAGAGTCTCGTGGAGCAATAGGGGTACCTGTGCATGCCACATCTACAATATATTTTGAATTTGGATAAGAAACCATGGATTTTTTTTTAGTCAGACTGAATTCTTTTTCAAGTAATTAGCCCATAAATAAAGATAAACTATTCATTTCTGGCCAATAAATGGGTATCTAATTATTTAAGCAATGATGGAAAATAACTAAAACTCTTCTCTTTCACTGTTATTCTACAAGATGTATTTGCACTGGAAGAGGCTTTTTAAAGATTTTTATTTTTATATAACTTTTAATATTAAGAGCTTTCATTGAATAGTTTTGACATATGGTCTAAAATTTTTTTGGTTTTGTCAATAATAATTTTATTAAATGTAATATGTAAGAGTAATTACAAATTGAATTACAAGTGTCAAACTAACTCAACCCAAATCTTTGACACCATCCACTTTAGATAAATACAGTAATGATTATTATTAATCATTTAATAAACTAGAGATTGTCTCTAGTACAGATATAAATTTTAAAATTCAATTAAAGATTAATACATTTGATTTTTTTTAATTCAGCACACAGATAAATGGATTTATTCACATTTCTCTTTCCCACATGTAATATCTCTATAAACATATTAAATAACCTCAATACTACTACTACATATTCTTTCAAATTTATATAAATAAAGATATAATAAAAAACAAATGACCCCTAAAATGCATTTTCTACTGAATCAGCACTTATTAGTTGGTCCAGGTCACCATCTCTCATATATATCTCTATTATATGAAGAATATTTATCCATACTAAATAATTATAATTTGTAATTCAAATTTTCATATAATAGATATATGAGAGATAGTGACCTGAACTAACTGATGAGTGCAGGTTTTTTATTATATCTTTATTTATATAAATTTGAAAGAATATGTAGTAGTATTGAGATTATTTAATATATTTATAAAGATATTATATATACCAGTTCTTAATTATAGATCTGAGACTGGAAATTTAATAGAAGAGCAATACAAAGACTTCAGACCACTCAAAGAAGTATGAAGAGATGCATGTTGGGAATAACAAAAAGTGATCGAAAATGCAATATGTGGGTAAGAGAACAAACAGGTGTTACTGACCTCATTGAAAAAATTAAAAGACCAAAGTGGAGTTGGGTTGTATATATTGTTAAAAAAGATGATAATAGATAGACAATTGAAATTTTAAACTGAATTCCAAAAGATTGTAAAAGACCCAGAAAGAGACCTCATGTGAGATGAATGGATGAAATAAGAAAGTGTGCAGGGGTGATGTGGAGAAAAGAAGCTAAAAATCGGAGAAGGTGGATTGAACTTGGAGAGGCTTTCAGCCTGCAGTGGATTGATAATGTTTGATGTTGATGATGATGATTAATATGTGGGAAAAAAAATCTGAATAACTCCATGGGTCTGTGTGCTGAATTTGTAAAAAAAAAAATCAGATGTATTAATCTTTATTTGAATTTTAAAGTTTATGACTATGCTAGAGACTGTCTCTAGTTTAGTAAATGATTAGTAATAATCATTACTATATTTATCTAAAATGGATGGTGTCAAAGATTGAGTTGAGTTAGTTTGTCACTTATAATGCAAATTGTAATTATTTAATATAGATAAATATTTTTCATATGAGATATATAAGAAAAATAGTGACCCAAACAAACTGATGAGTGATGGTTCAATACAAAATGCGTCTTGGGAGTCATTTGTCTTTTATTGTATCTCTATTTATATGAATTTGAAAAAATATGTAATAGTCTAAAGATTATTTAATATATTTATAAGAATAATATTTCAGTCTTCTCTTTGGTTTATATTGTATATATTTTTATATTTTTTAAAAGCCACGGTAATTTCTAAATGAACAAATTCTATTGATAAATGTTGCATGATTGATCCATTATTTACATCATTTAGATATCTTTAATTTTATAAATAAAGAAATAATAATAAATACAGAAAGACCAAAATGGGAAAAGATTAATTTAAATATAAAAATTTGAACCTTTCAGCATTCCGATACCAGTGTTTGTGACACAATACTTTGGTGAACAAGATAAACCAGTAAAAAAACAAAAACAAATTTTATATCTACAAAAAGTAGATAAATTCTTACAAAAATTGTCAAGCGTTGGTGGCCGAGTGGTCAGCACAAGCTGCCTTACAAGCAGTTGTACCGGGTTCGCGGATTCGCTTCTCGACTGATGCTTTGACATATGGAAAAAAGGTAAGCGGAAAAATAATGAATTTGTATAAAAAATGATTAATTTATGCATAAAAGAAACAATGAATTTGCATGAAAAATTTATTGTGTAATAAAAATTGGTTTGACACAGTTATATTGAATTCATTGTATTGCATAAAAGGACGTAGTGGAGTAGCAATGTATGCCATATTTTATTCCAAGCTCTATACATCACATTTTGTTGATAAATTTTGATTATAATAGAAGATATATTGTTTATTTAACTATAAGTGTACATATTTTTCAACACACACACACACATATATATAACACAGGCAATTAAAATTATAGTATAAACAAAATTAAAAATAATGTAGTTATTAATAGAGGGGTTGCGTTTATATATATACTGTGTATGTGCTTATTTATTCAAAAAATAAACTAAAAAGCTTATTATACTGCATCTTTATTTTAACTCTCATCGCAAATAAATAGGTTCTGGCAATATTCAGTTGTTTTTTATTTCAATGTTTTTTTCTCCGAAGAAGTGTAAAACATTTTCATTATCAGGGACTATGTCTTCTCTCGCTGTTTTGATGTCTTTAACTTTATAAAAATTTTAGCATTACACTTAGAAAACATTTCATTATACAAAATAATGCATGTAAATCACATTCCAAAAGAATATTGAAGCAAAACTTTCAATACCCACTAAATAAATGTTATTAATAAACATGATTGCGAAAGGCATTGGGAAATGGAAAAATAATTGTTACCATGTCATAAAATTTTATTAAATTTATACATTTTAATGTTTTCTTGTTTATTTACATTTTTTTTGAATAGTATATAATTGAAGCAGCATATATCGATACAATATATATTGCAGTTTCGCTATATTCATAGAAGCCAGTTAGTGTGTCTCTGTTTCTCAATTTGCGGTACTTATTTATTATCGTAGCATAAAATAATATTTCATGAAAGATAAAATAAAAAGAGTAGCAAATTATAGTTGTAGTAGTTATCGTAGTAGTGGTAATAGTAGTCATAGTAATAGTGATAAGGCCAGGAGAAAAACAATATATAAGATAATATATTAAACAAATGTATTAAAATTGAAGAATTTGAAAATCATTGTTGTGCTCATCAAAATATCGATAATAAGTCATCTGAAACTGAAAATGTCGAGAGGTCATCGCAGCCGCCTTGCAAGCAAGTAGTTGTTTGCAGACTGTTGCGGGTTCGCGTCCCGGCCGATGCTATGACATATGGGGGGGGGGTGTTAAAAAAGGATTTTTCATTATAAATTAGGAAGCATTTGTTCAGCACAAATTAATTTATTTTATTGTTATATATATATATTTCAATTTTATTCTAAGAATAAATGTAGAAAAGTCGGTAATGGGACGCCTTTTCACATTTGTGATAAATGTGTAACTTTGCGATCCCATCAAATAAACCCTGCAATCTCATCCAATCTCATCTAATATTGTGATAAATTTACACTTTCATTTATTGTCCAGATTTCATTGGGACAAGTTCTTCTCAAAGTGATTTTTACTTCAGTGATGTTTTTTTTTTTTTAATTTTCTGATTAATACTGCAATTTTTTTTTTTTTTTTAAACTGTACAAAATGAAAATAAACATTTGGATTTTATCTGTTACTGAGATCAATGCGGTCAAGTACATACACATTTCGAATAAGCAATTGCATTATAACATTCGAGGATGTAATAATAAAATAGGCCTTCGTGGAACGTGGTTGAAAGGTTCCAAAATTCCATTTCTGATGGTGATCTGATTTATTTTACAGTTGGATCATAAATTAACATTCATAGAATGGTAGAAAACAGAGCTTGGTTTAACAAAGAAAAAAAAAATTTGGAAGCCCTAACAAAATCGTTGAAATTGCTGAGAGCCTTTTGCACAAAAAGACAAAAGCAAACAAACAGGATGAAGTCTTCCAGAACAGTGGATGTTCGATGACTTATGCAGGAAGACTGATGAGTGTTTCATCATGAGAATTCATGGTAGAACATCAGAAACTCTTATGGAAGCCATCAAACAAAATATGGAAGAGGAATCACCAATTTATTCAGAATTGTTGGAAAGTTTATAAAACTACTGAATTATGAACTATTGGCCATTTTCATGTGAATCATATTGGATGACATCAAAAAATTAGTCCACCACATTGAAGAAATAATAAAAATAGGGTAATTTAATTTTGTTGTTGTTTGTTGGTTTTCATACACCTTATGTATTTAATACATAAACCTTGCATTAGTTCCACACTGTGTAATTAATTTACCTATATATCCTAATTAACCATTTTCAATAGTCCCTTTTATATATCAACTTGTAAATATTGTTATAGTCCTCATTGGCCTTTGGGCCAAGATAGTCATTAATCAATGGAATTTCTAAACCTTATATATAGGTTTGACTTACTTTATATCCCAAGTAAATTATGCATATAACGCACTGCCTTAAGACATTAGTGTAATCATTGATTTTATTTATATTTATTTATTTATGTTTCTTTCATACTTGTATTAATTTGCCTATCATAATTTTCTTGTGCATCTCTCCAGACTATGTTATTGATCTAATACAACTTTTGATTTTTCTATACACATGGTTTGTATACCACATTTATATGTATTAATTGAAACGTTCTTATTGACCTAATTTTATGCTATCATTGATTTCTCTTGTATCTACTCTAAGGTGTAAATAAAGTTTTAAAATTTCTGATGAAGATCCTGTGCAGGCATTATATTGCACAATCACATGTTAAGTAAGTCTTCATTTTGGGAAAAATAAAAAATTTATTTTTAGTCTCCATTTTAAAAAAAATTTTTATCCACTTAAAATAAAGTAGATAACAGATGAATTGATTGTTTCATCATGACAATTCCTGTTATATATTACACAGTAAGTACCATATGTGTATATTTTAAGCATTTTGTAATTTAGTGATTGTTTTGTCTGTAATTAAAGTAACATTTGGGAATTGCATAAAACTTTATCAGATTTATTTTCATGTGAAATTCATATTTTTAGTATTGTCAGAAATTATTGTTAGTGTGATACAATTACTATCATATATTAGAACTTCTACGCCTTTCACATATGTACTCAGACTGCTGATAACTTTGTAAATCTTGTGAAAATATCATGTACACATTTTGATGAATTTATCATTTTAAGTTTTTACAAGATCCAAGTATACACATTATCTGGTCAGATTATAAGACTAGAAAGTTACCAGTGGATTGATATGAATGTCAAAAGGTGTAGCAGATCTAATACGTTGCAGGTCTAATACGTAAATACCTAAATTTGTTTTTAGATAATTATATTTATGTGTGTAACTTCATATATGTATATACAGAACATTTTATACATCAAATTACCTTTATATTGTATGAAATAAATTATATTCATACTATACAATTAGCTTTAAGTATTTCAATTTAAAATAAAAAGATTAAAAAAATGTAAAATTTTGTAAAATTATTGGAATGTATTCTTGCAACAAAGGCAACACCTGTCAAGTAATTATCATGGGCTGTTGTTATATCATTAAAATTTTGCAAGTGCATTGTAGAATTTTTTTTTTCAGGGCTGAATAAATTAAAAACCATGCATGTCAACAGAAAAATGTTTAGCTTTAAAGTAAAAATGATTTAGAGTTCTATTAATAATTTTTATTAGTCATTCATTAGACTGGAGATTATCCACTTAATGAATAATATTTTTTGTAGTGTAGGGCAGAGACTGTTTTTCTATTTGATTTTAACATCTTGTGGAGGAGTATAATCATAAACATATGATCAAAGACAGGTAAAAAAGATATGTGATATCCAAGATGCACATTTCATGCTGAACCAGCACTCATCAGTTGACCCAAATTACAATTTCTAGCATATCTTTATCATTGCTGAATATATATAAACAACCAATTATTATAGTTTAATTGATAAGTATCAAACTTGTCATCCTTGCAATTTTGACACAAACCACTTAATGGAAGTATATTAATATTATTCATTAAGTTAATAATCTCTAGTATAATAAATGACTAATAAAAATTATTAATATATTTCCATTAAGTGGTTTGTGCCAAAGTTGTGAGGGCAGCAAGTTTGACTCTTTCAATTAAACTGTAGTAATTCACTATATATATATACACTGAACAATGATAGAGATATGTGTAAGAGATTGTGATATGGGCCAACTGATTAATTGTGTATCTTGTGGATCATACATCTTTTTCACATATCTTTCATATGTTTAGGATTACATCCATCTACATGGTGTTAAAAATGGATAAAACCTTGCATGAGAAGGGTGTAGTGAAAATTACTCTACAACAATATTATTCATTAAATTTAGAATTATATTTCATAATTTGATCTTTTTTATAAAGGGACCTAAGTACAAATGTTTTCAAAGGCCCCAGCAAAATTTCAAATAAAAATAGTCAAATTAAACAGGATATAAATATCCGATAAGTAATTTATAATTTTTATCTACAAAATTATACAGATATAGTATAAATATTAAAGAAGTGGCTTTATTACTTGCATCCATAAATAGTTCAGGGCTTATTAAATGTAACATATTATAAATATTGCAGCAAATACATTTGTTATTAAATTACAACAATATTTTGATAAAGAAATCATATTATGTTAGAAAAAGAATAGTTTTTCTAAGCAGTTCATCTCTACAATAAATATTCTAGTGCATCATCAAATGTTGATGGTCGAATGGTCAGCATAGCTGCCTTACAAGCAGTTATTCCAGGTTTGTGGGTTCGCTTCCCAGCAGATGCTTTGACACATGAAAATATATATATATATATATATTCTAGCACATTCAACCAATCTTTGCAAATAGTAGAGTGAAGACAAATTTTAATACTCTTTAATTTAATAATAAAAAAAAAGATTTAGTATTTGAAATTGTCATGAATAAGGTGGAAAGAAATCTTATTACAATTATTACATTTTGAAAAGGTTTATCATGAATATCTAACAATGTATTGTAATATAACCAGGACGGCGCTGGGTACTAGGCGCCCGCATGCAAATTTGATTTTGGTGCCCCTGTCAATATGTATGTTTACTAAGGTGACCCGACGGTGTCCCGTGGCGTTTTAAAAAAGTCATGATTTTTAGAAAGAATGCACGATGTAATGCTATTTTTGATATCAAAAATAGCATAAAATTGATTGTTAAATTATATATTATTTCATACAAACGGTTTGTATGAAATAATATATAATTTAACACGGCAAATTTAGATATTTTTTTTTTAAAAAATTTCATATTTATTATTTGCGTCACTGTCTATTTTTAACAAACATGATCTAATATATATATACGCATATACATACATAAGTTCTAATTTATAATACTTTTAGTGTGTGTTTATTTATATATTTGCTAGCAGAAAGTTACTTATAGTTTACTATAAGCAGTACTATATATATATAAACATTACAATATGAAATTTGTAATATAATAAACTTTATGTTTAGTTTATTGTTCATGATAAATAATAGATTTGATTGTTTTATATTTTTAATATTAAGCAGAGCTTGTGTGGAGGCCTGCTTGTGTGTGTCATTTAATAAGATATAATATGACTTCATATGATTTTCAATAATCTACTCTCAATAATTTTTGTAAATAAACATTTGAGAATAATATTCTTCAAATGTTAGTATTTTTGTTAGTAGAGTTTTAATTTCTCAGGGATGACGCCTTCTTTTTCAGATGCTAATCTCTCAGTGATGGCGCCTCCTTCTGCCAGCGCCCGCATGCCTAGCATGCGTTGCATGCCCGCTTCCGCCGGCCCTGTCTACATCTTCATTCAAAATCATTTCTTATAATAATTAAAAATAAAATTTTAAAAGTAACAGAAATTGAGAACATTTTGATGAAGACTGCTGTATAGTTGAAACTGTCATGAAAATAAAGAAGTTTTGTTAAAAAAATTTTTTGCATTAAAAGTGTACATGAGAGTAGTTATTATAAGCAATATGTATAAATAATGATATCCCACCCCTCAACAAGATCTTCATATACAGTACATCATTTTCACAAAATGTTACAATATTTTTTCTATTCCTTTGTTTTTTAATACTATTTTTACTTAAGCTTTGTAACTATTCTTCTATTTGCACATGAAATGTGTCAATTAAAACATTAACATATATAACTAAATTCTTCTATAAAATCCTTTGATATTTCATCTTCTACCAATTCAGAAAATACTCCCTTTTTTAAAAAAAATTCTCTCTTTGAGAAAAACTATCTGGAATATTCTAAGCTAAGTAAATAGGGGGATCAGGAGTGAACTGTATAACTAGTATGCTTTATGTTCTAATATTATTCATTTAATGACTAAATTATTATGATCAACGTGTGAATGTGTTACAATTGATCTGAATATTTAGATTCTCCTGAGCATGAACACTAGCAAGACAATACTTTCTCATTCTATCTTGCTATTGGATTACTTGTTTCTGTGAGTCCTATTTCTTTACTTATTTGTACAGGCTTAGAACCACTGGATCTATTTATGATACGTGAACCTGCAACTGATATGTATGCACGTACAGCCAGCAAACAATTCTATTATTCATTGGAGATATAGACTAAATATTTATACACTTATCTGAGCAATTCACTACAACTTCCATCAATAATTTTTTTTATAGATCTTTATAAATTTTTTCAAAGTGCTTATAGACCGCTTTAACTGAATCACATTTTGCATCTCAACGTGTATTAAATCTAGTTTAAGAATTAGATTCATATCTTTTTTCATAAACAGCTCCTTTAAAGTATAGAATTTTTTAAAAAAAAATTTTTTTCTTTGAAGTATGTATTTCTGGAATAAGCATCGCAAATTAAAAATGAAATTATCATGGCGATTTGAATTAATTATTCTGTATTGCTTACCTTTATATTTATCTTTTATTTTATTTCTGCTTTGTCCTTTTATTTCAGAATATTCACATTTAGTTTAACCCCCCCTCCCCAATCAAAAACTGCTAATACATTACTGTATAGGTTACAAAACAGCTTGTACACAAATAATATTAAATATGATTTACACATTCGTAATCCAAAATTGCAATATAAATAAATAGGGTATATGAGCACAGACTTTCACACGACACCCCCCCACCCCCACTCTATCTCATAATACGGACACACTCGAACACATACATGCAGAAAAGATAAATAATCACCAATATATGTGTATTTCATGCTAAACCAGCAATCATCAGTTGGTCCAGATTATCATCTCTACACATATATACAATAAGTGCTCAGATATATATTAAGATAGCCAAACTTCATATTTTAATGAACAGGCTTCAATCCACTCCACACTCCAACTCTTCAACCATCCAGCCAAGTGAAAATCTGATGACGGAACGCTCAAAGGCCACCCTAAGGCTGAAATTCACGTCACACCCATATTGACCCTGTGAAGGTCTGTGCTCATATACCCTATATATATATATATTGATACAGGTATATAATAAATCTGTATATCAGCTATTAATATAAATAAAATAGAAATGTTATATTGCACTCAAATACAAAAACTAAAAAAATATAGCGACAATTTTTTTTATTCAAATCGGGATTTTTTGAACTATTTTTTCTTTTGTTACTGCAGCTCCGGAGACGAAGGGGGGGGTCATGGACAATATGGGACCTGGGTATAAGAAACTTTAGCACTCCTCCCTCACCTCTTGTGGATAGTCCTTATATTACATAGCAGTAATAAAATTGAGTGTAAAACCATTTAAATATTTTTGTGAAAAATTGGCAAAGAATAGTTTATAATATATAGGTGCGATGATATATCTTCTTAACATTCTAAACATTACTTATATTACTTAAGAATAATCAATATAGTCAGTATATAATAATAAGTAAAAAACCAAATTTAGTGCAATGGTAGAATATTAGATTCTGAAATTTATGTTTCTCTAGCTAGATTCCAATTCTGATATCTTCGGCGTTTAAATTTTTTACGAACTCCGGATCAATAAAGCTATTCGATTATTTTATTATATATAAGATTAATCTAGTTACTGTTGTATTGTGAGCGAGGCTAAAAATATGACTTATTATCTAATTTGATTAGAACGAATGTTTTATATTTGTGAGGTATGGGGTTAAAAGTCAATTTGCTTAATAATAGCAAGGAAACTTAAGATTTTGTAAAATAAGAAAGAATTGACTTCATTTTTAAATAAACTAATTTAAAGCTACTATTTTATAAATAAATATTAAATAAATAAATAAAATTTCCCTCTCTGATTTCAGCGCACGTCATTAAAGCTAAGGGAAGTTTTAATAAATAGTATACTTAAAAATTATTATTATTTAATAGTGATTAGCATGGATATATATTATTTAGTAACTAAACTAAAATAAGTTTAATCTTTCATCTGAAAAACAAAACAAAAACAGTCCATCTAGTGATTAAGCAATGATATATATATATGGAGGGGTGGGGTTATTTCTTAAATGACATTTTTATTATATTAGCATATATTCGTTAATTTTTGTAATTATTATGTTCTTTAGCTATATGATTATATCACTTTAAATTAGCTAATAATTATTGAAGTTCATGAGAATACTAAATGGCATCCGATACTTTTTTCCTTTCTTTGAAAATGATAACAATAAAAGAGAAGTACTACACAAATCGATAAAGCTTCTACAGTCTAGGATAATGAATATTTTCTTGTGTTTTTTCTGACATGGCATACAACGTTCGGAACAAATATTTTATTGAAAAGCACAATCTCTTGAAAGCCGAGTCTTTGTTGATGGTTAACTACCTTTAAGAGATGATTGCAAAAATTCTCAAGTTACTGTTTGGAACAATAATTCAAGAGAAACTGGAGCTAAGAATTCAGTAATTTATCACCGCCTTTTATCATGAGGAATTCAAAAAAATTTAGTCTCGATGAATAGAAAGTGTCAGGATGACGTTTACACAACGTCTTAAACGTCATTGGTTATGAATCATTCTAATATCGGATTTGTCAAAAAATAAAAAAGCACAAAAGTAAAAAGTTGTATAAATCAGAACCCAACAATTAAAGTTATTAGCGCAAATTATTCGAGGTTATATATGTATCTTAAAGATATAGAGAGATCGTTAAAGTTTGAGAAATTGAGATGCTAAAATAAGCTGACAATTAAACAATGACAAACATTTATAGACGATTTATATACATATACACCATAGTCAATTGCTTATGAAATCAAATGACGTTCGGGCATCGAAGTGATAAGCTAAGTTTAAACATTGACTTTTATTTTTTTAGTTTATGCTTTAGATCACGACCTAATTAATCAATTTTGGCTACTGAGACAACTTTTAAAAACTGTGCATTTCAAATCTTTTTTAGACCTACTTAAAACGCTCTATTCAACAAAACAATTAATATAATAGGTAATTTTTTTGTATAAAATAAAAATAAATGTATTTATATATTCCAAATACATTTTTATTTTAGTGTCTATTTCAATGCAACGGCTGGAGAAATTATATTGCAATCTCTATTTAAGGACCAGTCATGTTTTTAAACCCATCAGTTTTCATATTTGTTTATGATAAAGAACTACGATTAGGCAAAATGTAATAAGTCTTTCAGTAAATAAACTTTGCTGTAGAAGTTAATCTACCCTTGCAAAGTATCAACAGAATAATGGACATATTTGTGTTCACAGATTAGTTTCTATACTCATCGCAAAACTCACTTGTAGGATAATGTTGTTGTTTTTTTTTCAACTTTTCAAATACAAATAACTGTTAATGATAACACACAGAGGCAACCCAGGTTAATAGATTGCGCAACGTTTAGAATGGTATTATTCTTGGCTCTTCTTTAGGGGTTGATGGTCTGACCAGTGATAATGATAACATTGGAGTTGAAGTTACACTTTTAGATTCTTGAATATCAAATTTTAAGGCAATGCTCTAACCAACTGAGTTATTCTGTCAAAGGCTGTTAATTAGAGCATTACCTTAAAAATTGATATTCAAAAATCTAAAGGTGTAAGTTTGAGTTCTATACTAGTATTGCCACTGATTAGACCAGCAACACCTGAAGAAGTGTCGAGAATAATATCACTTAAAAACATTGTATTATCTATTAACCTGTGTTGTCTTTGTGTATTAGTACTAAGAGTTATATATATTGGGAAAAGTTTAAATTCTATTTTTTTTTTTTTTTGGTATGTCTTGAAATAGCTGCACACATGGGTGAGGGATGTTGATGATGTTAGAAAGGCAGACTCAAGAGGGTAAAAGTTTCGAATTAAATCTTAGTTTAGTAAAGCCAAAAAAATTTAGTTTGGGCAAGTGTGTGGGTCTGTTGTACCCAAGTTGCCACTTATGTAGTTAAATACCACATGATCTCCTTTGCAACTATTTAATTATAGCTTAGCACTGGTATAAATTGCTCATGGTGCAACTAATTATGATTGTCAAATATGTGTTATCATCAAGTCTGGGTCCATGGGTGAGACAGCAAGTCAACTGCCCCTGGTGCCAAATTAAATTGGCACTGAAATGAGATATTATATTTAAATGTATATATATATATATATCTTAACTTAATACACATTTTTCTTATTACATTCATTGCTTTGTTCAGTAACCATTTTAAATAAAATTTTTCAGTAATTTTAAAATGTGTGATTTTCACGCTTACCTTGGATACCAAAATTGATCAGGCCAGACCTTGATTACCACTTGTTCATTCCATTCCATTGCCTATCTATTCAATCTTCCATTGAACAACATGTGGTATATATTTTAAAATAAATTTGTGCTATTTAAACTAATGGAAAAAAATCATTAATTAAAACAGAAAGTTGCAGACATCACACAGGATTGGGGAAAATAGGCACTACACCATCTGAAACTCATTAAATCATATATAAAAAATGAAAAGTTGAGTTGCATTTTTTCTCTAGGTCTACATAATAATTTTTTTTTTAGTTGAAAGTCATATTGTTATGAATATTCTGCTTAGAGATCTTAAGTTTTTAATAATTTTATTTTTGATATTCTCCTCAGAATCATTACTGGGTGGATTACTGCTCCTATGCAGATGTTGAATGTAAGCTGGGAGAATCATGTGATCAATTTTGGTGCCTGAGGCAAGTTTTAAAACTTGCACCTTTAGAAATTATTGAAAAGGCTATTAGTAATTATTTACATGGGGCATATGATGCAAAGATATCACATTCATCTGTCATGCTTATGGCCTGGGGTTCAAATCGAATCGAATTAATTTCAAAAGACTTAGGATTTTTACTCTTAACAGAACCACAGGCAGACATTGCTAACCATTTAGCATTTATTTGGAAAAATGAATATCTAGTTATCCTTAGCTAGAGGATAAAATGAGGATTGGAAAACTGCTCAAACTGTCACCTCCAAACAAATAGCAAGTTCAGTAACTCTTGTCATCACCATGACTGGTCTTCTATGAAAGACTTCTGGGAAGACCTTCGATGTGCTATAGGCTATTTATTTACAATAGCTATTTTATTAACTTAATTAAACTGATCATCTCGACAAAACATTTGAGTCAATTAGGAAAAGAAGGTATTAATTGAAAAGAAATATATTTACTAAAACACACACACACACAAAATATAAAATTAGAAAAAATGAAAACAATGAAACAAAATAAATTAAAATACAATAAATAATTTTAAAAAACTCACGAAATAAAAAACATTATATTAAATTATTTGTTGGCTTTTATTGCAGCAAATAACTTTGTGTTGAAAAGACATTTGATTCTATAAACATTTCTTCAGTGATTAAGCATCGGATCAACAAGGTATAGACTCAGGATTTTGTCATATTCTGAAGAGGATTTATAAAAATGCAGTAGCAACAAGTAGATTGCATAATAATACTAGGAAGATTAATATTGAGAAGGGGGTATCATAATCTATATCTCTAAAAATTTTTACAGCAGTTTTGATAGAAATATTTTATGGATTAAAATGGGAAGCCATGAGAATAAAAGTAAATGGTGAGTATTTACATCATCTAGATTTTTGGCAGTTGATTTTGCAAATAATGCTTTAGAGTTTCACGAAACGTTGCAAAAATTATCAGACGAAAGTAAGAAAGTAGGACTAAAAATAAAAGTTATAAAGACTAAAGTAATATTCAATGAATTTTCTCAAAAGAAGAAAATAAAGATTGATAATAATGAGTTAGAAAAAGTTAGCAACTATAAATATCTTGACCAGATTATTACTAAAGATAGAAACATAAGAAATGAAATTAATCATAGAATTAGGCTTGGTTGGAATGTTTTTGATAGAAATAATTTACTATTAAAAAGAAATATGCCTATGTGTTTGAAAAGGAAGGTTTTTAATAAATGTGTTGCCAGTTTTTAATTATGGATCTGAGCTTACACACTTGACAGAAAAGCAAAACTTCAGACCACTCAACAAAGTATGAAGAGATATATGTTATGATTAACAAGAAGAGATTGAAAATGAAATACATGGATAAGAAAATAAACAGGTGTTATTGACATCATTGAAAGAATTGAGAGACTGAAATGAAGGTGAACTGGGCATATTGTTAGAAGGGATGATAATAGATGCACAGTTGAAATCTTAAACTGGATTCCAAGAGATTGTAAAAGATCTAGAAAGTGAACATGTGAGTTGAATGAAATAAGAAAGGGTGCTGAGTGATGTGGAGGCTAGAGATTTGAGAAGATGGATTGAAATTGGAGAGACCTTCATCCTGCAGTGGATCAATAATGTTTGGAAATGATGATGATAATATGTTAAGGTTTTAGATATATGAATAATCACTAGACCACCTAATCGATACTGGGATATGGTTATTTTTCAGTAAATATTTTTTAAAAATTTTCAGTTTAGAAAAATTGCTTGCTGTTATGGGTAATATAACAACATTTTTAAAATATGCATGCAAATATATTTTTACATACAAATTTCTAATGCAATCATTTGGATTCTGTCATTCTTATTACAAAATTCGGTACTCATACTTATGACAATCCATCCCACTCCATGGCACTGTTGCTAGTCAAAAACAAATAGATATAATGTTACTGGGCTGATTTACTTTTTTTTTTAAAAATAACACTTTCACTGCTTTCTTTTCTTTTGGGGGGTTTACATTTTTTTTTTTAGATATAAAACATTGAATTTCTTTCAAAATACATTTACTTTTTTTTAAAAAAAAACATTATTTTCTAAATTACAGTTTTTAATTACATTATATATTTCAGTGTGTAGCACTGGAATGTGCAGGGGGGTGCCCACTGTTTTTGGTGATCTGAAGGATCAGCAAATAAATCCACTACTCTAATCAAACTAACCTTAGGATTTCTAAAATGATGTGCAAACTGACATTTGATTTGTCTAGTAGCTGTTCTTTATGAAACATTATTATTTAATAGAATGGAATAATTGAATTTCTTTCAAAATACATTTACTTCTTTTTTTAAAAAAAAAACATTATTTTCCAAATTACATGATATATTTCAGTGCATAGCACTGGAATGTGCAGGGGGGTGACTGCTGTTTTGGCCAATTCTTTGAATCAGCCAATAAATCCACTACTCTGATCAAACTGACCTTAGAATTTCTAAAACAACATGCAACCTCAGACATTTGATTTGTCTGGTAGCTGTTCTTTATGAAACAACATTATTTAATAGAATGGAATAATACATTTTAAAATTACATTATACATTTCAGCGCATAGTGCTCCACCACATCCATTTTAGTAGTCTCATAGCTCTTCTCACACAAATGTGACTTTTCCTATGAATTCTCTGAAATGGTGCTCGAATCTACCTTTCTGAAATTAAATTCACCTTCAAAGATGTGTAGGGAAATGCGGCGATGGGCTTACAATTATTACTATATTACAGTATGTCAGATAGGATGTAAGATCATTACTTTGAATGCACATTAAAAGAGTTATGGCCAGTTGGATTCTATACATCCTCACAGTGTAAGGTAGTGATATGTGTAGTGAGAGCTATTTGTATAGTGCTGGGAAGTACTTATTGTGCAACTCAATCTAGGCCTGCTATGGCTAAATATGAACACAATAGTTCTATAGGCCATAGGTTTGGCCATGTAAATGGCATATTTATGTCTTTTGCATGGAAGCAGTGCCAATGAGCAGGATGGATTGTCATAAGTATGAATACCCAAAACCCTGTTACCTATATATTCTTATATTTAATGAGGTAAAGGTAAAAAAGTTTAAACCTGCCACTTTTATCAGTAGTTACATAAAATAAATGAACGAGTCTAATAATATATCACAACATTTTTTACTTTTATCTTCTAACAGCAATCAATAAATTTTATGTATTACCTGTCAATATTAGATATTCAGAAAACTACTTCAGTTCATTGCTAAGATAAAATAACAGATTTCCTGAGTTTGTTTACATTTCTGATAACATGTGTTTGTTTCATTAATTCTTCAGGAGTACTGAATGTAATCTTACATTATAACTGATGGTGTTACAATGTTTTGGCTTTAAATCATTCTCTTGCTATCTTTATCACTATTTTGTCAGTTTTATAGTTATTTGACAGTAAAAAGTGGAAATAAAATATATTGATTTTTTAATTTAAAAAAAAAAGTTTTAAAATGTCAGCATCTGACAATGTTTTTTCGGTACCAAGCTGATACACCACCCATTACTTTACTGACAGATAGCTCTTCGTTTACAGAGAACAGTTATGATAAGTTTTGAACCTATTCATTTTTTAGTTAGATTTAGAAAATGGAATATATTTCTTTTTATAGTTTGTTTACATTGTTTTGATTATTTCTCCAAACATATTTGCTTAATATTTATTTTTTAAGAAAAATAATATAGAGTTTTTATTGGAAAATATTTACTTTTAGAAGAAGACAAAGCAGAAGAATCAATAATTTTATGTTGCAACTTGTAATTGGCTGAAAATGAATACTTCCATCTTTTCTATAGCAGATTGTTGTTGACATTTTTAAAAAATATATATAAATAAATCTTTAAATTTAAATAGAATTTCATTAGCATTAAATAAACTGAACAATAATTCATTACGTCTTTAGAAACAATTAAAATGAATGTACTTTTTTAAAAATTTAATATTTTTATTAGTGATTATGTTACATTTATTAAAGGAAAAAGTTATTTTTTTTATATATTAGCAAAGTTGAAATAATATTTTTTAGAATAATTTTTGTTTATAAACATATATTTGTAATGAATAATTCAAAATTTTTGATAATATAATGAAAAATAAAAGTAAAATTGATCATATAAAAAATTGGAAATTTAATTAAATCTGCCACCAGGGAATTCTTAACGATTATGCAAGAAAGTTTTAACAATGAAATTTTATTTAAACAATTGAATGATTTTTGATAGAGAGAAGAACTGAGTGATATTTTTTTTCATTTAAAATGCCTTCAAATCTTATTTATTTATGTAGATAGTTTTTTGCTGCTAATCTAATAAAAATAATTTTTTAATGCCTTTTTCTTGTGGCTATTTCAATGGGATATCTATGGCATTAATGAACATTTGCCCCATCAATTAAACTGGTTCTGATTGTGGTGCATTGTTAGGTAAATGCTATTTTTCTGTAGGATTTTTTAGATCAGAATGTAAAGCTACTTTTGTGACTGTGAAATTGTTTTGTTTCTCTTAATCAGTGGCAGCTTAAGGCAGATCATGAGAGGTCACACCTTTAAGCCAATGGTCCTTCACTATGCTGTTTAACACAGTGTAACAATCCGGAGAATAGCACTTAACATAATCTGCACTACAGGGCACCATCTAGGCATTTGAACCTAGAAAAATTTATAAAGTAGGCAGATACGTCAGTCAAAAAAAAAAATTTTTTTTTTTTTTAAATTTTGATTCCGGTCGTTAGCCCATGTCACTAACTCAGTGGAATAGCAGAGATTTAATAAGATAATCTAAGAGTATATATAAAAAAAAGAATAAAATAAGCCACTGCCAGTAATTAACATACAAAAATTTATTTACGCACATATATATAAGATTTAAAACTATTTTAGTATTAGTTTTACATTTTAACATTTAACATTATTTTTAACTTTACCTTAGATTTTAATTTACATTTTAATTTCTATTATATTATAAGTTTACATTTTAATTAAGTTCGCACAGATGGGATTATAAAAGCTTGTTTTAATATGTTGCTATAGATTGGTTACGTAGATTACACGGTTAAATACATTTCAAAGTAAACATAAACGATCAAAATACAAAATTATTGATTACTGACAATTGCGGAGGGAAATTTATACGTAACCCAATAGTATTCACCATAAGATACTTGCATTGTCACCAATAACTTAAAAGACATCCGAATAAATACATTTTTGATACTCACCGTAAGGTATCATTATTTATCGAATGTCTATATATTTTGATCAAATATGGAAACGCAAAACATAGTTAACCAATAAACAATCCATGCAAGCATCTATAAACAACTTAATTTAATGCATTTCTATTTAGGGTCGAGTATGAATAGACCACATAAATTTGCTTTTGAAAATAAACATTGTATCCCTATTTAACCTTAGGTTAAAATTCGTAGTCAAACTGGCATCAATTCATCTGATATATCGATGTATTCAATGTAATAAAATACGGCAGCACAAAAAGTTAAGAGAAGAAATTGCTTCTCATGAGATAGGAATATTACATCTATCTGCAAAGAAGAGCAATAAAACAAAAAACTCCATAGAAAGGAACTGCAGTATCCGACTTATAATTCCTTCCATAGGCAAACGGAAGTGTGCGGCGTATGAAGCGATTCTGCCCGTAGCGAATCAATATTACATCTACTAATCACACCAATATATCCAATCCATTGACCCAATTCAACAATGAAACAAATAACCTAAGATTGCCCCCCCCTAATATAACTTTACAAATCTATACAGCCATTCACGCCCGACTTAAGTTTAACATTGATATATTTTAATTTATCAGAAAACAGAAATCATAAATAAACTTAAAGAACAAAGTTAAATAAATGGAAATGATTTTAAATAAATAAATAACAAATACATCAAATAACATTATTAATGAAGAATTTAGTTTGGTCAGATAGGATTCTATTGCATTATTTACTAAAAAGTTTTAAAATTTAGAGTTCTTATTGTTTCAAGTGAATATAAAGTTCTTACGATTTTTAAAACGTCCAACTTTATCCGTTGCTTGCCATGAATGTGAATTCCCATGCCGTCCTAAAATTGGTATTCTGTTGGCCGATTTATTTATCCATCCGGAGGTTTTTTGCTTTAACTGGTCCTCAATGTAGAAAAACGATAGTTCATTTTTTTTTCTTTCTTAGCAAAGCTGAAGGGATTGAATCGTGCGTCATTTTTCAATCCCTTCTCCTTCACTTCCACACTAACACATATCTCTCACATCGTAATAATCAATCACTTAAATAATTTCCAAACTTGTCCTTTTTATATTAATGTGAAGGATTGAATTTACATTACGTCACCGATGCGATGGTCCTTTCGCTGCGGTCCGATTCCATAGGGATTTCTTCTTATTTGCTAACAGTTTCTATTGTTTTCCTACCTGACCGATGTTTTTACATTTAAATGTCCAAGGCTGGTTTACATTTGACTAATTAAATTTATCATTTCCATTTCTGATTAATTAACCTGTTTTCCAAATCAAAGATATATTTAAAGATAAATTTAAAGATATAATTTTATTTCCAAATCTTTTTAAAATTTAGTTTTAAAATACTTTTTCTTTAATAAAGTTTTATTTTAATAATTTTTCATTATCTGTGCGATTTAATATATAAGAGTTTAAGATGATATTTAATTTCAATTTTTAATTCTTAAAGAAAATTTTTAAATGCGAACTTTTTAATTTACTTTCATGTTTAATAAATAAATAAAAAACAATGTAACGAACGTCTGTGCTCGTTACATATCAGTAAAGTTGCTTAAAAAAAAATGATCAAAAAAAAAATATTTTACTTAGGGTTAGTAATTATGGTACACGACTAACAAAATTTACAAACATTCGGTTAGTATAAAGACTATATATAAAAAACATGTTTACTATCGCTTTCCTAAGGACCATTTATGTCTACGCCTCCTCCCCACAAGAGTTCTATTATTATTTTTTTTATACATTTTATTTTTACACATGGCATGACAAGCAAATTTTATAAATTATTTATTTAAATAAGGTTGCATTGAGATAAATATGTTTTAAGAAATAATGGGTTTAAACGTGTATATTTGCAGCACAATTATAAATACCACCAACTTATTTATGACTGATTGAAATGCATACATAGGGTTACACTGAAGTAATTCCCAAAGGTACTCATCGTAAGGCACCACATTTCGATCATAAACTTATGTGGCTGTGCACACCTATACACATAAAAGTATAATATATATATCAACAACAAAATATCAATCGCAACCTTTTGACTTTCTTTTTAACGAAATACAGTTTAAAATTATTTATACTTTCTAGTGTTTAATATATGTGCTATTTCATTCTGGCAGTGCTTTTATAAGATTTAAAGTATACGACTATATGTAAACAGATAAAATATTTCATTTTGAAAAAAGAAATTTACTCAGGGTATATGTGGTTTTTATTAAAGATCAGCCCCACGTTGAGCGCCAGTTGTAACGATCCAGAGAAAGCAAACTTAACGTGATCTGCACTACAGGGCACCATGTCTTGTCTAATATCTCTGCTAAGGTTTTCAAATCTTTGTGACATTTTCTGATTTCTTTCCTCCATTTTCTGATCTCTTTTCTCTGCATTCTGTCTAAGCTGTCTCAGCAACCAATTCAAGTCCCAGCCTTCCTGTTTAATCTCCTTTATCGGTATCTGTTCCGATATTTCTGTAACTAAATTCTCTGGCATAGCTATAGTTTTCTGTGCACCCTCATCTCTATCCTGGCTCATACCACACTGCTCATTGCTTCTGTTTCTTTGTTCATTTTGTATACTATATATTCCTTTCAAAGTTATTATTATTACGCCTACTAAATATTTGATTTTTAAAACTTTTATACTTTTAATATGGCTGTTTGCTGCTCTCCCCCTTCAAGAACGACTCGTTCGCTTCCATCCCAACTCTATGCCTAACTCACTAATATATCTATAAGCCCACACCATTTTGATGCCCGTCCAACATATAATCAATTAAAAAAAAAAAATTTGTGTCCCTACTTTTTATTTTATAAAATATACGAAATTCTTTTTTTATTTAAAAAAAATCCCTTCTTTTTTTCTAGCTTTAATAAAATATACGAAAAATTTTAAAAAAAAATCTTTTTTTTTTTTTCGTCTATATATCTAAAGTATAACACATATTTTAATATTAAAGATGACTTAATAAAAATTTAACTCACCCCCGGTCTCTTCTTCCAGCTGTTTTTTTTTTATTTTATTATATATATATACTTAAATGGTTCATGCTTATGACCTAATTTCGTTTACCCGTCTGCACCAATTTCAAACCTTTTCACTTTTGGTTAATTTGACGTTACTTTTATATATATATTTCTTACTCATTTTAAACCACTCCAATTCATAAAAATACTTTGATAAAACAACGAGACCCCCCTTTTCTTTTAATCTAAATTTCTTTTCTCTGCTCCCTAATGACAAATTTATAAGAGGATGACTTATAACTTGATCAATCATCCTCAGGCACCAGTCACTAGTGAACAGGAAAGACACAAAATAAATTTAATAAATTTTTTTGCTATATACACACAAAAGTCCATAACTCAGAGTATGTAGGTGTTTACATCGAAGCCTCACTTGGTCATCCAAATGCGGAAAAAAAATCTTACATATATACATTATTCAAAAAAAAATTTGACTCAAAATCATTAATTTTGACCAAAAGAATTATATATATACTCCATAATCTCTTCAGGGGTGGAAATGAGTTACAAGCCCCATGACTTGGGCATCCAAATGCGGAAAAAAAACCTATGTGCCAGTCAAAACATGCTTATCCATCTAACATGAGCTGGAACTCACAAAATGTACTTCAAACCCAGTCAAGCCCGAGATTTAGGTCAGGGACCAGCCTGGATTCGAACCCACTCTCCAAGCACCAGATCTAACACCCAATGGATAACATAACAATGGTAGCACACGGGATTTAATTCTTCATCCGGCCCACTAGCAAATCGGAGAAAACAATAAGACTCATGGACTTAAACATATATATAAACAACGTAAATACTAGACATTCCACAGATAAAATCTAACATATTTAAATAATAGGGGCTTTACTAATGAATACCTATGGGCAATTAGTGAATTGGATTGATTTAATAATGAGACAGAAACTGATATATGATGAATTAAAATATATTTATTGACAATTGTTGTTGGCAAATGCACACAGGCATTTCATTTATAAAGTAACATTCTCTAGACTATTTGAACAATAATTGATGTTGGCAAATAGGTTTGTGGCTATGATTTAATGGAGCCAAATATCCTGCTATACAACTAATCACTATATTAACTTATTTGTTATGTCCTTTTATAATCAGTTCGAGTGGCTCCTTTACGTAAAATCAAATCAAGTCTGGAGTGAAACTTAATACATCTGACTATAATCAATTTATATATTAACTATGGGCTTATAAAGCATCCCAGATAGCTTAAGATTGAACGGGTTTTCAAGAATGCTTCGGTTCAATGCCGAAGATTGCATATTAGGGAGGAAAGAGTTGGCTATAACGATTTTACTAATACGCTAGGCACAAGTAAAATATAATAATAAAGTGGCTCTGCGGATGGAAGAATAATTTTAGGGTTTTTGTGACAAACAACGGTTTACCCAATAACCGATCGTCATGCTGCAAAAGGGAACCTTTATTTGGTTCATAAGAAGCGGGGGACTTACGTGCTAATCTGGCCCGTAGCTCAGACTTCACTACTGCACTACCCTATAAGAGAAGATGTACTGGCAACGCCGTGGCTCCATCTTATATATAAAACAGCACAACGAGAAAAATATTAATAAGTTTCACATCCGCCAAGCCGAAGGATATTATAAATGAAATATCACATATTAAATGAACACAAGTTTATCAGCTTGATGAAAAGAGCCAACTCTTCTGTAGCATGAGAAATACGATATGCTACTGACAGGAATATATAGATACAAACTTTACTTTATCCCGTTCAATCTCTTTAGTTATCTATAACTACTAAACTTTTAAAAGGGGGAAAAGTATATTTAATAGGGGACTTACGAATACTTAACTAAAAAAATATACTTATGATTGCACTCCAGGATAGTTTAATCTTTAGCAATATAATAATTAAAGGTTGAAAAGCCACATTTTATATTTATATTAATTAATTTATTAAATGACAAAATATGAATTTGGGTTTCGAAACAGCGCACGAAATGACGCTATATAAATAATAATACGAAGATTTTAGATTTATATGTTTAAAAACATATTCTATAATTAAATGCACGCCGTTTCAAAACATAGGCACAACTAATAATAATTAAAAATAAGCAAAAGAAAAGCAAAATATAACTGCAGTGATTAAATTATATAGCAAAACATTAATTAACACAGAAATTTACAAAAGTATTTCATATTATAGAATTTAAAGATTAGTTGACAAACAATTTAGAAAGAAGTTTCGATAATATGGTTAGCTAACCTGTTTTTGAAGAAATCATGATTATTTTTGAAATTCACAGAGCTCTGCTATTTTAAATAATATTATAACAGTTCTGTAGCTGAACTGGATAGATTCGAGCTGGAACGAAGGTGAGTTCTTTGGCAGCTTATGGCATGTTCTTATTCAGTTGCGAGATGATTTAAAATGGTGTTGGAATGACAGCAAGTCCCTTTTAGCGGCATACGGCATCTTTCATTTGGTGTAAGCTTTTGGTTGTTGCTTCGGCATTTGATGGATTGAACTCGCGTTCCATCACGGGAACGGCAGCAAAATTGTGCCTGACTTTAGCCAGACATGGTAAAATTAAACAATTTATAACTTGGATAATAATAGCTCTTCAAAAGCAAGATGGAGTATATCTCTTCCCGCTTAAAATAATGCCTATTTATCCATTTCCACTAAACCTTAACACCTTTTTGGAATTTCGTTTGCCTCGGAACCAATTGACTTTTAATTAAATAAAATAATACAATCCAATTTCTGCAACAGATAACGTCTCCGAGGTGTTATATTTAATTTACTTTAAAAAATTATTAAAACATATAAATTATATAATTTGATTCAGTTTCATTAATTAAATTCCTTTTTAGGTGTTAAAGAATGTTAAAGCTTAGCAGAAGGAACGGTATTCTGATTTAATGATAAGGTCTTTTGTGCAAACAAAAATCAATCAGTAAACTAGATTTTACTTTTTACCCGGGTGCGTCACTAATTGATTTCTTGTTTACACAAAATTCTCATTTTTAATTATAAACGGATTTTTATTTTACTGAAATAAATAACTTTTAACATATTTGTTTTTACCAAATTATTTGTTTAAAAAAAAGCAAATTTAAAGAAAATACTTTAGTTTCAATTATATATGTAAAACATTAAATCAGAAAGCCGTTAAATATATTTTAAAGAAAACATTTTACATTATAGTATATCTTTTTTATTTTAACTTAAATATATATATATAAATCATTTTGCCACTATTCCAAGGTTTAAATTATCCATCCACATACGAATATTATAGCGAAATATAATTAAGAATTGACTGAAAATTAATAAAACATTTTATAATAATTTATGAGCATTTCTCCGCTATAATTTTATCAAACCTGTCTAATTATAGCGTGTTTCGTATGTAAATGGATGATGCAACTCAAGCGGCCATTATAGCAAAGTTTTCCCACTCGACTTATATATAACATTTTTACATATGACATTTCTACATTTAAGATAGGTTCAAAACTAGTTCAGACGAGTAGGTCATTAGGTTGATGGTGAAACGGAAAGGGATTGGAGGTTTACATTTCATATCAGTAAACTTAGTAAAAAAAAAACAAATAAAAAAAAAGACTTTACTTATATAAATCCGAAGCTAAATTATGGCTTCTTTCAAAGTATAAACTCATGGCCCAATCCTACACTAAACTTATGGTAATACATCATACTAGATTACACTATCATAATACATTTAGTGCTTCTAACAATTATCAACACACATAATGAAATCATCGGTTATTAGTTAATATTTTAAACTTAAACAGATATATACCCAAATGAGTATACATCTTTGTCAAAATAATGGATATGTTTTATATATATAAAATATAATACGTGTAATAAATATATAAAAGGTTATATAGATAATATATGGATAAAATATAAAGTATATAATAGATAAAATGGATATAGATAAAATGTAATGTGTGTAATACCAATATAAAGGGTATGTAAATAAATATAAAGTGTATCATATATATATAAGGTATATAAATAAAATATAGAGTGTATAATATATATGGAGTGATCAAATCACTCACAAAAACAACTAACAATTTAAATAGGATCTGGGGGTTGTTTAAAGAGTAACTCCACGCCGGGGTTGAAATAACATCCCAACAGATCATCATCATCATCGTCAGTTGTCCAACCGTCTTCATCATCATCGGTTATCCATTCATAGCTTTCATTTTTGTCTTTCAACCTCACAGGAGATCGCTTAGGGTGCATTGTCAGACTTAGTGCGAATTCGCTGCCTTCATACAGTATCTTGTTATGCAGCTCGACATTCTTTTCTTCCGTAAGTGCTTTTCCCCATTCCTTGCTTTGATTTTGCATCTCTTGGGATTCATCCTTTTCCAACCCAACTTGTTCTTCATGCCGGGACAATGTGCTATTTTCATAATTAAGCTGGCACTTATGCTCGCTTAAAAAGTCGTTTCCTTTGATGTTGATGCTTTGCTGATCGACTTTGGCTTCCCCCTCTCTAAAATCATTTTCAGTATCATCTTCAGTCTGGTCAATAACTTGCACTATCTCATGTCTATTAAGTCTTTTATCTTGGTAGTCACTAGCAAAGTTGCTTTCCTTACTTTCCTTTTCTGTCTCTTCTTTCATTTCTGCTACATCTCTCAATTCTGGAATACATGCTGTGATAATGTTTTCTTCTCGGTCAGTTATTTGACTTCTTTGTAGCAGGTTTTCTTTTATTTCATATATTTCCTCTCTGATCTCCCTTTGGGCTTCTTCATACTCTTGCACTTTACTGTTAAATTCTGCCCCTACTTTAAAGACCCTTTCTTTCAAACCCTTTTCTTGACATTCTACTTGTTCAACTAAAGCCTTCACTTCTTCTTTAATCACAACAAATTCCTTTCTATTTTCTTCTTGGTTTTTATGTAACATTTCTTTAAATTCTCCCCTCATTTCTTCAGATTTCTGCTGGCAGCTGGTTGACAATTCCTGTAGACCTTGGCACAACATTTCTTCCAGCCTTTTATCTCTGTCTGCCATCTCTTGTCTTACATATATACATTATTCAAAAAAAATTTGACTCAAAATCATTAATTTTGACCAAAAGAATTATATATATACTCCATAATCTCTTCAGGGGTGGAAATGAGTTACAAGCCCCACGTTGGGCGCCAGTTGTAACAATCCAGAGAATAGCACTTAACATAATCTGCACTACAGGGCGCCATCTAGGCATTTGAACCTAGAAAAATTTATAAAGTAGGCAGATACGTCAGTCAAAAAAAAAATTTTTTTTTTTTAAATTTTGATTCCGGTCGTTAGCCCATGTCACTAGCTCAGTGGAATAGCAGAGATTTAATAAGATAATCTAAGAGTATATATAAAAAAAAGAATAAAATAAGCCACTGCCAGTAATTAACATACAAAAATTTATTTACGCACATATATATAAGATTTAAAACTATTTTAGTATTAGTTTTACATTTTAACATTTAACATTATTTTTAACTTTACCTTAGATTTTAATTTACATTTTAATTTCTATTATATTATAAGTTTACATTTTAATTAAGTTCGCACAGATGGGATTATAAAAGCTTGTTTCAATATGTTGCTATAGATCGGTTACATAGATTACATGGTTAAACACATTTCAAAGTAAACATAAACGATCAAAATACAAAATTATTGATTACTGACAATTGCGGAGGGAAATTTATACGTAACCCAATAGTATTCACCATAAGATACTTGCATTGTCACCAATAACTTAAAAGACATCCGAATAAATACATTTTTGATACTCACTGTAAGGTATCATTATTTATCGAATGTCTATATATTTTGATCAAATATGGAAACGCAAAACATAGTTAACCAATAAACAATCCATGCAAGCATCTTTAAACAACTTAAATTTAATGCATTTCTATTTAGGGTCGAGTATGAATAGACCACATAAATTTGCTTTTGAAAATAAACATTGTATCCCTATTTAACCTTAGGTTAAAATTCATAGTCAAACTGGCATCAATTCATCTGATATATCGATGTATTCAATGTAATAAAATACGGCAGCACAAAAAGTTAAGAGAAGAAATTGCTTCTCATGAGATAGGAATATTACATCTATCTGCAAAGAAGAGCAATAAAACAAAAAACTCCATAGAAAGGAACTGCGGTATCCGACTTATAATTCCTTCCATAGGCAAACGGAAGTGTGCGGCGTATGAAGCAATTCTGCCTGTAGCGAATAAATATTACATCTACTAATCACACCAATATATCCAATCCATTGACCCAATTCAACAACGAAACAAATAACCTAAGATTACCCTCCCCTAATATAACTTTACAAATCTATACAGCCATTCACGCCCGACTTAAGTTTAACATTGATATATTTTAATTTATCGGAAAACAGAAATCATAAATAAACTTAAAGAACAAAGTTAAATAAATGGAAATGATTTTAAATAAATAAATAACAAATACATCAAATAACATTATTAATGAAGAATTTAGTTTGGTCAGATAGGATTCTATTGCATTATTTACTAAAAAGTTTTAAAATTTAGAGTTCTTATTGTTTCAAGTGAATATAAAGTTCTTACGATTTTTAAAACGTCCAACTTTATCTGTTGCTTGCCATGAATGTGAATTCCCACACCGTCCTAAAATTGGTATTCTGTTGGCCAATTTATTTATCCATCCGGAGGTTTTTTGCTTTAACTGGTCCTCAATGTAGAAAAACGATAGTTCATTTCTTTTTCTTTCTTAGCAAAGCTGAAGGGATTGAATCGTGCGTCTTTTTTCAATCCCTTCTCCTTCACTTCCGCACTAACACATATCTCTCACATCGTAATAATCAATCACTTAAATAATTTCCAAACTTGTCCTTTTTATATTAATGTGAAGGATTGAATTTACATTACGTCACCGATGCGATGGTCCTTTCGCTGCGGTCCGATTCCATAGGGATTTCTTCTTATTTGCTAACAGTTTCTATTGTTTTCCTATCTGACCGATGTTTTTACATTTAAATGCCCAAGGCTGGTTTACATTTGACTAATTAAATTTATCATTTCCATTTCTGATTAATTAACCTGTTTTCCAAATCAAAGATATATTTAAAGATAAATTTAAAGATATAATTTTATTTCCAAATCTTTTTAAAATTTAGTTTTAAAATACTTTTTCTTTAATAAAGTTTTATTTTAATAATTTTTCATTATCTGTGCGATTTAATATATAAGAGTTTAAGATGATATTTAATTTCAATTTTTAATTCTTAAAGAAAATTTTTAAATGCGAACTTTTTAATTTACTTTCATGTTTAATAAATAAATAAAAAAACAATGTAACGAACGTCTGTGCTCGTTACAACAGTGATAGCTAAAACATTATGGATTGGTTTTCAGTTGAGTGAAGTAATATATATGTATGTGTGTGTGTGTAAATTTGGTTGACTGAATGAGCTGTCATTTACAGTGTAAGTGAACAAAACTCCCAAGTAACTAACCTGGCCATTTATATCAATTTATCTGCATTTTTCAGAACAGTGATAGAATGGTAGGTACCAGATCTCAAAATCCATATATCAAAGCTCAGTTCTGTCACTTCAGGAACTCAAAATTCATATGAACTCTTCCAATGAACTCCTAAGCAACATACCATTTGATCAATACCTTCTTGATTTGGTACAATGCTACAGTGTCAGATTCTGGAACTCAAGGTTCATGAATTATGGCCAAAGTCTGACATTTTCAATGCTTAATATCTATGAACTCCAACCATTAAAACTTTCAATTATTTTTCCCTGTGATTTGATGCAATGATAGAATGGCAGTATCTACTGCTCAAGATCCATGGAATGTGTCCCAAGTCTATCACTTCTAATATTTGAACTTTTTATGAGCAATGAAATCATATGATTATTTTTTATAAGCTGAGTTGGTTATAAAATACATAAATTTAGACAATAAGTTAAAAATATTATAAAGCATTAATTGACATCTACCATTAAATAGACATTTTTCAGTTATTATTTTTGAAAATAGATTAGTAACTACTTCATTTTTCATATAGCTGTTTATATAAATAATATGTTACATATCTTCTCTTAGTATGACTTCACCATAGTGAGTTCAAGCTCAATTCACAATTAAATAAGGGACTAATGCATTTTTCCTTTAGCAGCAATTTTTTACTTCCTATGATACTATCAAGATATCAAATGTACTTTTCAAAATTCCAAAAGCTCCTCACTGATGAAATCCATAAGCTAGAAACTAGTCTGGTCATATTGTATAGGATAATACTGGATAAGGATTTATAAACACTACCATCTGATATCTATTGATTACTAAAGCTTACGCTTGACAGCATAATGATAATAAGAATACAAGAATTTGTAAGTGAATAGTAATGTCTTAAAATCACAAGATATAATTAGTTATGTGATGTCTTGTTGATTTTAAAACACTAGTTATAAATCCTATTTTTATTACTAATATTTTTTTAAAAAATAACATCTATGTAGGATTTTTAATTATGTCTTGGGATAAAGTAGAAAAAATCAAATATATCAATTTAAAATTTGTCAAAAGACTGCAAAATATATTTGCTAGACAGATAACATTTTGCTGAAAATTATAAATCTAATCTTAAATTGATATTCAAGATAATTATACTTTTTATTCTTTAGGTGCTCAAACAAGCGATAATAAAAATAAAAATAATCTTTAGAATTGAAATGCTTTGCTAGTTTGGGAGTAAAGTGAGAAATATTGCTGCTTAAAAACCATAGATTGTGTCTAGCTCTATTATGTACATTGTTCAAACTTCTTATAAATTCCCAAAGAATAAAGCTATTCAATTATCTTGTATTTAATAATTTTTTTTAGAATTTAAAACCAAACATTAATTACATTGTTGAATATTCAGTATTGACTTTGAGCAATTGTTGTATACAAAATGACACTGACCCTGTGTGTAACATGCCCTTTACAATTTGCCTATTGGCTAGTGTTTTTAACCTATTTCAAAGTTTATAAATTTTAACTGTAAATTAGATCTTAGCATTGTTTGAACTTCTTATAATTAACGGAGAATGCCTTAGTCAAATTCATTCTTTGCATATATAAAAACAATTCAACTATTGATAAAAAAATTAAAAGTGAACTTTTTTAAAATTGAATTTTAATTAAAGCTTTTGAAAGTTTTAGCGAATTTTTCTACAGAAGCACTCATTCCGTTCAATACATGGACACTTCATTCCTGATATATATATATATATAAACAATGCATAATGTTAGCTGAAATCTGTATAAAGTATTTTAAACATCCCACAATGATTTTATTTTAGCTACACTTTCCTTCAAATAAAGAAAAGTTTGATTTTTGCAGTCTTTTAAATGGAATGTAAAATTCAAGTTTTTCTTTATGTGAAGGGGAATGTGGCTGAAATAATATAGCAGTTGGGGCATTTAAAATTATATATATATATAGAGAGAGAGAGACAAACAGAAGGAACAAATTATTTTCCACTAGGCTATGAATTTAAGCACTCTAAATATTAAACAAAGGATCAAGAATAGAATGAATCCACAATGAATTCACCTATTCTTGGACACTCTGATGTTTATAAACATATCTTTATCAACATCATGAGTTATGACATGAAATGTGTCTGTGTATTTTGTACTGTAACTGACAATGGAAACAACATGCAAACATTACATTTTGTTCTGATTCAAACTGTGTATGGAATTTAGGCCCTAAATTGCGAAAAATCAAATGGTTTGCAAGATTTCATGATGGTAGAGAGAGTATAGAAGGTGATCCATGAATGTATAAAACACAATGTCACATTTTATGTTGTGACTCATGATCTGAGCATTTAGCACTTTAACATTTTGTGGGGAATAGTTAAAACTATGTTGCTACGTAACACATGTGTTGACTCAGAGGTGACTCTATAAGTGTCTTGGAGAGAGAACTAGTCACTTTTTCACTGGAATACAATCAATGATATACTAAAAATTGTAAAATTAATTTTACTGTTTTGTTTTATTATACATGTTCTTTACGTAATAAGACATATTAAAAAAAATTACTAAAAATCTTTTTTTTATTTTCATAACTTTTTGTTTAGCCTAATCTTAACATAGTGACCATTTAGAATAAATCGTTTTCTGTTTCTCTCTCTCTCTCTCTCTCTCTTTCTCTCATTCTCCCAATCTCATTCTCTCTCTCTCTCTCTCTCTCTCTCACTCACTCACTCACTCTCTCTCTCTCTCCCCCCCCCCCCCCCCCTCTCTCTCTCTCTCTCTCTCTCTCTCTCTCCCTCCCTCCCCCCCCCCCCCCCCCCCCCCCCCCCCCCCCCCCCCCCCCCCCCCCCCCCCCCCCCCCCCCCCCCCCCCCCCCCCCCCCCCCCCCCCCCCCCCCCCCCCCCCCCCCCCCCCCCCTCCCTCTCTCTCTCTCTCTCTCTCTCTCTCTCTCTCTCTCTCTCTCTCTCTCTCTCTCTCTCTCTCTCTCTCTCTCTCTCTCTCTCTCTCTCTCTCTCTCTCTCTCTCTCTCTCTCTCTCTCTCTCTCTCTCTCTCTCTCTCTCTCCCCCCCCCCCCCCCCCCCCCCCCCCCCCCCCCTCCCCCCCCCCCCCCCCCCCCCCCTCTCCCCCCCCCCCCCTCTGTGTGTGTGTGTGTGTGTGTGTCATTCTTAAACAGTAAAAAAAGCTGGAAAAATAAAAAGAAAAAAAAAGAAATTATGTTATGAATATTTTAGCAAAATACAGTGAATGCTTTATATACTCTAGAAAAAATGTGAATAATGAATCAGTTAGCCTTTATGTTATATATAATAAACATATGTTGTAGAGCAATCTTAATTAATAATCCACTGCAAGGCAAATGCTATCCAAAACAATTAGTGAAGAAGATATTACTTATTAGGTCCTGTAGTAAGGGGTGATCGTTTTAATGCCTCCCCCCCTGTTTTAACCATGTTTCCCTATTAATCAACTAATACTTAGATAGCTACCTGTATTGCCTATTGCACCACTATCTGGGGGGGGGGGGCTTGAAAATTATATTTCTAATCTACTCGAATTCGAACGCCAATGGGCTAAAAAAAAGTAGTTGCAATAAACGCTATATCACTATAAATACACACACACATTGGTTTTTAAATATTAATTTAAGTTTAGTCGTAATTCATTTTCAGTTTTTGGTACGCTTTTTAAATATAACAGTCCTAATGAGAGAGGGAGAGAATGGGATTCATTATTTATTAAGATCTTTTTTTTTTTTTTTCATTTCTGACAATATTTGAAATGATTAAGACTTAACACTCGTTAAAATTCTCCCTCCATCAGATTGATCAATACTAACATTGTAAGAGTCCGTCAAACAGATATGGAGATCGCAAAATAGAACTAATAGCCCAGCAAATTTTTTCTTGCCAAGCTATTGTCTGGTTAGATGGGATCATTTTTCAGGAACAATCGCAATCGTGCAACGTTTAAACACATCATCTTCTAGGAAATCCGAATGAACTTAAAAGGGAATTTAATCCGTTTGCGGGATCAAAAGAAACTGTCAACAAACTAAAAATTCGGATGGCAATTAAAACAAATTATAATTCAAATCTATGCATTATAATGATTATTGATTAATTAACCGCATAATTGAGACCACCTGCAGGCAGAACAAGATATCAATAAGTGAGGTTAAGGATTGGTACAGGTAAAATTAATTGTTGCCAACTCTAATTTGAGCTCCTCTAAGAAAACAAGCAGTAGAAATTGTCGACGGAGGGAAAAAATCATTTTTCAGATAAAAGCGAGAGAAATTTAATTACACCTGTCTTCTTTATCGTTTGAAAATAATTAAATTACATTACTTTGACATGAACGATTTTATTAATTATTGTTACTATTATTTGTAGATATTTAATCGAATTTAAAAATAAAAAAAATCAAATTTTATTCTGGTCTCTTTAGCCAATTTCTCCTTCATTATTCTCATCGAATTCTAGACAATAAAAATTACGGACACACTAAACTTCCATCTTGTAAGAATAAATCTTTATCTACAAGGATTTTCGTCACTTTGATAAAATTAATTTCGAATATGTTTAAATACAAAATAATCAAATGGTATATAAAAAATAAAATGAATCCCGCTTGGCTTTAAGTTAATTTACTAACTGGAACTGCAGAGACATCTTTTGATAATGTTGTAAAACTAAATCGATAACTTTAGTTAAAGCATTATTCTATTGAGTATAACGTATATTAAAGCAGCGTAGTTTGGTGGAGAACTAGAGTGGCAGATTCTGGAGCTAAAAGTTCGAGAAGTGCGATCCAACTCTATTATTACGGAAGCTGAAATCTTCAATTGATCCATTTATTTTTTTTTTTTTTTTTAAAAAAGCGAAGTTTAATACTATATGTAAATAGAATTGTTAGTTGCTTGGGATGTTATGTGATGATGTTCAAGCACCGGAAACGATACTTTAAATTTTGATCCTGGAATCATTAGTAGTGAGTAACGGTACTTTGAATTTTGATCCTGGAATCATATTATACTGTTGTTCTAAATGACTCAGATCAACACAAATATGGATAGTTATTTAAAATGCGACAGCAAGACAGTTAAATCATTATAATTAAGAGCATGTCAATTTTAGTCCCATTTGAAGTGTTTATGAGCAATTTAATTCATTTGGAAAATGAAAACTGCACAAGTAAAATATACTTAATTAAAATTCAGATACAACCAGTAGACTATTAAAGCCAAAATTGAAATAAATGTCGGCAGTCAAGGAAACTGCATAGTACAATGAGTCTTGTAATATGATTTGTTTTCTTATCTGCCTAAGATTTGACTTCAGGCCAATATACTTTGGTAGTTTTTTTTCAGACACCTGATAGGCTTAGCATTTTTCTTTTAGAAAGTCAGGCCAAAGTCAATCTAGCTACTGAAATTTGGTTGGTAAATGGGTATTTAGCTGTTAGTTAATGCAGAAAGGGAGAAAGTCCATATTAATCTGAGTTGGATAAATATGATCACTGGTGATAGAGATGTTAACTTTCCATAAATAATGTTTCTATGGTTTATCACTATCTTTTAAGATATAATGGAAGCAATATGTGTTGCTACAATGGTAACAGCTCCAGAATATAAACATGATAACTGGGAATTAGCTTGAAGTCCATCAAATATATTATATAATAAAGTCACTACTATATCATTATCAGCCACTTCTAGATATAAATGAATATAAATATTCTAGCACCAAATAATAAAAAAGTATAGAAAGACGGAAAGAAGGGTGTGTGGTGACAACACAAATTAATCTATGAAATACATATACTTCACACATATAGCATGCTGGACATTTAATCTGTTTATTTGACATCTTAATAACAACCCCAAAACACAATTTCTTATCCAATATAAGACAAAAAAGAAGAGTTTCTGCTCTAGCACCATCCAGGGCAGAAGAATAGAGAGCTTCATTTTACCTGATACCTTGTAATGTTATCTGTTAACGTTCTCTGCATACAATTTTATTTCTTGAAAATCGTCGACATTTAATTATAGTCTTCCATGTATTCTATAATCAACCATGCTAGCAATGATCATCATTTTATGTGGATAGTATAATAGTAAAGCAACAAACTCAAAAGCTAAAAGTTCCTAGATCAATTTTTAGTTGGGAAAATTAAAATGTTTGATTGACCAAATGAATAGAAGCATGATATTTAACTGCCATTTGAGAGATTCAAATGTTATGTTTTGAGCAGCTAACCACACGATTATATTTTAATATTGTATCTCTTTAGAAAGACTTTGAAATTAATGTTTATAACATGAATATGTGCAGCCTCTTTAACAAAAATCTTGCTCATTTAAAAAAAAGTAAATCTATTATGCTATAATTTACCCAAAAATCATTGTAGCTGATATTCATCAGAAGCAGTAGAAGCAGAGAGATCAGAGGTTAAAAAAATCACTAGATATGCAGGAAATTTATTTTATTCTGAAGTAGTTTTCTTCATGCTTTTCTAGAGCCATCTATTGTAAGCCTGAATAATCAGTGAACTCCAGATAATATAGAACTACAACATCACTATCACTATATTGATTTCTGGGTTTTGCCTTCATAAGTGAGAGTTAGGATTTAAAGCTGAATTTGTTATTCTTTGCATCTAGCAGCCACCTTTTCCTTCTTTGTATAATAAAACTAATAGTTTAAATTTAAAAAAATTTTGAATCCAATAAATTTGCTTGAACATTTATATAGATTGACACCAGGTCAGTTTCTATTTATTTTAGTGACACCAGTTTTATGCCTTTTATAAGTTACTTCTATGATTGGATAGTAAGGTGGTTACAAGATGTATGTATACATTAATTCCATCTTTTCTCACTGATGAAGGTGAAAGACATAATCTAGCCTGGAAATGACAATATTATAGACAATATCATCTAATGCCCATTGATTATTTAAGCTTGCAATAGATAACTCTAGAATAGAATGCGGAGATTTGCTCATGGAAACATAGCAGCAAGAATATGAGAAAGTCGTGTGATGTTATTGATATTATTTTATTTAATTTAAAATATAGTAAATCATCAAATGAAAATCATTTTTTTAGAGTAAGCAATATATAATTTTTTTTACATATATATAGTTGATTTAAAATAAATCAAGCTTATTGAAATATGATAATATAACTAAAACATTTCCATGGAACAAATAAAAATATTACACTGATTTTTTTTTTTAAAAAAAAAAAACTTCAGATAGGTAACAATTCCAGAACAAATAAAAGAATACTGAAAAAAGTTATATACAATGATAATTTACAAATTATAAATTTTACATTGCAAATAATGATCAAAATTAGCAAAATGATAAATAAATTATAATATGCAATATATTATAATAGTGAGGAAAGTATGGGGTAACATGAAGAAATGGGAAAACATAATCAACTCCATAAAAAAATTAATAGCAATAAACAATGAGCAAAATAAATATATAAGCAGCATGAATATGAGATTAACATTGTAATAAAAAATAAGTAATTATACTAAAAATAAGTTATAAACTATAAATTAATATTACTAAAATATTATTATAAACTACAAATTACACAGCATTACTTATAAATAATCAATTCATCAGCAATCAGAAATTGTCCCTAAAAGAGATTCATTATATCTAACTACTACCAAACTTAGAGCAAGACATAACACAATCATTTGGATGCACATATTTAGGTCTAAAATATTTATCATACTATAAAAGAAAACGCTGGGACTATGAGACATGGTGATCATCAATACTCTGGCCATATAGTGCCATTAGTATACAGAACAACTTAAACTAAATTTTCTCTGACAAAAAAATAAAATTCAGTGAATGGAATATATGGTGATACCTTTGTACTATCCAGAGAACTATTGAGATGTCCAAACACAAACATAAACCTCAACATATAAGTCATTTAACTATTATTGCTCTAAATTAACTCAGGAAGCAAGAACCCTAGAGAGTATCATTGTGAACAAGAGACATATAAATGTATAAGCTTACATTACTATAATTAAAATAGTCTTACTGGGATAATTTACAAATCCTTTAAAATGATATTCTATTATGAAATTAAGTTACACATATTGCCAATTTATAAAAAAGATAGTTGGAAGAATAAAGACATTAAAACTATATATTTTTAACAAATATTTAATAAATTAACTAATAAATAATTAAGAAAATTGATTAAAAATATGATATATTCAAACTTAAATACATTTTTATCAACAAAAGATAATTTCATATAGTAATATTAACTTGTTATTGGTACTTATTAAATTAATTGACCAACATTATTGTTAAACAGTATTAATTTCTCCCTTCATTGATTAAAATTGCTAAACAACATTTCAAACATAAAAAATTAAATAAACCCTTTTTTCCTTTTTCTATTTTCTATGAAAATGAAAAGGTTCTATACAATTAAATTTTGGAGTGGAAAATAATGTAAAAACAGAAAAAACATTCCAAAAAAAAACTTAATGAAATTATTGATTAAAACTTATCTATAATTTCAAATATAATGTGTGAATTAAAGTATCTTTTTACCATGAATTTATTTCTTATTTGAGTCTTTTTAGGTAGTTGTAGTTTTCAGATTTTTCAATGTTGTTTTTTTTCTTTAGAGATTCTCCATTAATACATATTTTCAGGTAAACCCACAGAAAGAATTTAACCATTTTTTCCAATATAATATTTTCCAGGGCAGGAAAACCCATAAAAAGATACCCATGCTCTTGGATAGAGACAAGGCTTGTTGCAGATTACTTCAGGGTTATTTTACTTCTATGTTTTCTTTAGTGAAAAGGTTACATGGTTGAGATTTGATTATGTTTATTCCTAGCTAAGGCTTTGCACATGTTATTCTTTAAATCTATTTAAAAACATTTTTCTAAATTAATAGTGAGATGAGTCTTATTTCAGACTTCTAAAACTATTTCTCACTGATTTTTCATAGCTGAACTTCTTGTTTTCTTCAATAGATGAATCAGAATTAACTGCTAATCAACAGCTTAATCAAAAATGATTACTACTATTTCCTTCAACAATTGGGTTAATAATAAATGTTCATCACAAAACACTGGGGTCTACTTATTGACTCTATCCACAATATTATTTTTTGGAACAGCCCATTATCCATTCATTCACATCTTGTCTTCCACATGAGCAAATTAGATGCTGATCAATTGGATCTATATTCACAAAAATATTAATTATATCCCTCCTTTTTAGCTAAATTGTTTTTTATGCCAAAAATAAAAAAATCTTTTAATTATGCAGATTTGATAAGCACCACTCATTGTTTTGGAGAGATAAAGAGAAAATTAAAAAAAAAAACTTTAATTAATTAAAACAAAATTTCTTAACAAAAAATGTCAAAATTTACTCTTTTTCCCTTTTTTTTAAAAAAAAAAAAACTTTATTTATTTCTCTTATTATTATCTTTTAAAAGTCAAAATTGTAACTTATCAATAACTGATTGAAGAGAAAAAACATCCTATTACTTTTTTAACATTAGGACCGTATATTTAAAATTATTGAAAAGGGTGAAAAATTATTTGATTATTTTTCATTATTTTTTACAAATATTTATAACACATTAAAATAATATTCACATTATTATTTTTTAAAACAAGTTTGAGAATTCTTACATTATTATTTAATAAAGAAAAATATTTAAATAAATCAAATACCCTTTACTATTGAAAAAACATGTGTTTAAATATTATTCTTCAATTCTAACTTATTTTTAAGCTTGTAATATTTAGCAGTTTGTATGTATGTGTACCTGAATGTAAACTGTGTACTTAATAGATTAAAAAATCATTAAAGTAAAATATAATGTATGTTAAATAATGTTAAAATTTTATGCAGGTAAAAAATTGTGGGGTTTATAGTTTGTGTTTATCTAAATGTACATTTTAATTTTTTATGAGCTTAAAAGATAATGTGATAATTTTATTGAAAAGTATAATTTTATACAATTATAAAGATGTCCTCAGATAGAGAGAGGAAACAAGACCAAATACATAAAAATTAACTAAGTTATGTCAAGATTGCTTCATTAACTTTAAAAATACAATGGCAAGATTATATGTCCAATCAATATGTTTTTCAACTTACTTAATGTGATTCCACTATTGTAAAATCACATCTTAATTTGATTGAACATATATAAAATGAATGAATAATATAAGATCTGTCTAAAAAGATGTTTTAATATCAACTTGACCTTGGTTTTTGTAAGATAGATCTCCAAGTAATTCTAAAGAAATGCAATGTTGATTATTTCTCTTAGAAATATGTGACAGAAAATAGAATATATTGTACAGCTGTAATTAGACTTGTCAAAATATTTTAGAAAAACAAAATTGCTGTAAATGTGTAATATATTTGTTTATGGATTTGTTTACATAATCTTTGCAAAGCTAATTTCTAATACGGTATTCTTATTATTATTTTTTTATTTTTTTTCTTAGAATTGGAATGGCCATACTCATTTGTAATTGTTGCTGATATCATTTAGAGATATACCAACCATAAAACCTTTATATTCTTAAGCTGGCACCCATAAAATTCATAGCTATCTTTTCATTCTGAAGTTCAATTGTGGATAAAACTTAAGTTTTATCCAAATAACAGAGAAATGTTTTGTAAGCTTAACATTTTTTAAGGTAGCATATAGCCAATGCAGCAGGGCATCCAACTAATAGCTGGTAAACAAGTATTTAGCTATTCTAAGATAATTAAAGTGAAAGGCTGAAAACCTCTTGCATGCACTTTTAGAATGCTTATATGACAGCCAATCAGATGTAATGATGACTGTATAGGGAGCTCTTAAGTCACAACACAAGACAGAGATTTTATAAGAAAAAGATGGTTCTACCTTTTCTTTACTTAAATTTCTATATATATAAAGCCAGTCTGAAGCATTTTGACTTAAGTCCAAATGCTTCAGACTGGCTAAAATCTCTGTCTTGTGTTGCAACTTAGGAGCTTTCTATACAGTCATCATTTCATCTGATTGGCTGTCATATAAGCATTCTAAAAGCACATGCAAGAGGTTTTCAGCCTTTCCCTCTAATTACAAACTGTTTTGCATTTAATAAATAATATTTATATATGTTACTACTCTAAGATAAAAAAAATAGCAAGATTGAAACTATATGTTGGACTATTTCCATCATCTAGAATTAATTGTTAAATGATTTTAGAAAAATTCAAATTTTATTTAAATATTTCTGTATATAATAAAATGTTTCAACAGAATTATTTTCTCTCTTCTTTGGGTATTTCTAGCCTGACCAATGATAGCACTAGCATAAGAATTGAACTAGGGATCTCAAGATTTACGGATATTGAATTTAAGGGATTCTCAATTTTAAAATCCACTGGTTAAATTCCCATGCTTTTATTGTTCAGGACAGCAACGTCTAAAGAAGAAAAAAATAATAACACATAAAACATAACATGTGTTATATTATTAATAATGGAAATATAGTTGAAAAGTTCAAATAAAGTTTGAATTTTCCTAAAGACATTTAATAATTAATATTAGGTGATAGAAATAGTTCAACAAATAATTACTACTAAAATAGATGAATGAATATCAGATATAAAAGAGGAATAAATAAAATGTGTGAATGAATATCCAATATTAAAATAAGAGTATCAAAGAATTGATGCGTAAATACTTGATATGAAAGATAATTTAAAAAAAAGAATAAACATTCTGTTGTAATATTAAAAAATATTTTGATTCTGCATGATTTCATTTTTTACAATCATGATCATATAATTCTTATCATCACATGATCACCATTTCTTATGCTTTCTCATAACTGTTATTAACCCAGGCAAAACTCTCCATACAGTAGTCCCACTCAGTGTAAGCCAGAGTAATCAATGAATGCCAGAAGGCTTATGCTGAAGGGTTGTATTAGATCCTAAGATCCAGGTGAAGTGCTCTCAGATCCAAGGCTCCTCACTGATGAAAGCCACAAATTAAAAACTAGGCTCAGGATATTGGATGAATAGGCACTAGATAGGGATTTTATGCACAAGCCTTCTGGCATCCATTAATTACTCTGGCTTGCACTAAGTGGCACTACTGTATAGAGAGTTTTGTCTGTTTAATTCTTATCAGTAAACATGAAATTAGCATAATTTAATGTATATGTAATTAAGGGGTGTAAACCATTTTTTCTCAGGCTATGAATAAATAACTTTTTGAATGTCAGCAAAGATCAAAAATAGAGTGAATCCACATATTTCTCTAAGATTTTGATGTTTATAAGCATAGCAATGTCAACACTGATGGAAATTCAAAATCAATTATTCAAGGATGGAGGATAAATGTCAATTTTTATTCATCCTAGTTTTAATAATTAACATGAAATTAGAATAGCTTTATGTACATATAATTAAGAGAAACAAACAGCTCTCTTTCAGGCTATGATTAAATTATTCTCGGAATGTTAGCAAAGAATACAATAAATCCAGCAAGACTCTAAGCCTCTGATATTTATAAGCTTATTCTTGTCAACATTAGTGAAAATTCAGACAATTTTAACATGTGAGCCAGATAAAAATATGGCATTACTAATGATTGAAGGCAGTCAAAATAATAAAATATTGAAAGATCTCATTTGCTTAACCTTTTTCATCTATCCTTTATTACAGCATTCTTAAATAATATAATATCTTGAAGTAATAACCAAATTTATATTCTTTAATCTGCAGTAAATATGAATGTTTTAAAAAATGCATTATAATTAACTGAGACGTAATAGTTTATATAATAAATAGTTAAGTTTCTAATTTTTTCCCCTCAAAATAGAAAATCCTTCCAGAAAATCCTGATCTTTATTTTATTATCTTACAATCTTGTATTTGTAATAATTTTTCTTAATAAAAACGAATTATTAAAATAAATTGGACTATGACTAACTGGAAGCAGTAGTTTCAAACAATTTTGAATTTCAGAAATCGACATCTTGCAGAAGAAAATATAACCGTATAAGTATTACTTTAAACAGTTGCTATTTATTTAACAAATTGTGCAAACTATTTGCATATGCCTGTAAAGCACACACATACATAAAGAGTGGGGGGAGATTTAATTTTATCAAATATAATTTTTTAAAATTAGATAGGAGAATCAACATTAAATTGTCTTTTGAGCATATCAATAAAAAGAATATGTCAAGAAGCCATTTATCAGGGCAGATGATTTGCAGTTGGTGGTTATTTTCTGCTCAAATAACCAATTACAAATTAAATACCTCTTTACAGATCCAAAGTTTGATGGCTAGTTGAGTTGGTTAAAGATCAGCTGCTTAAAAAAATGTCATTCCATTGAGATTTGAATTCTAGATTGTACAGTGTGTCCCAGTGAAAAAATGATTGGTTCATTCTCCAAGCTTCCTAAAGCACCATTTCTGAATCAATATGTGTTACATAATGACACAATTTAACTATTCCTATAAAAATGTTATGTTTGGATCATGAGTATGCCATTAAATGTGACAGTGTGTTTTGTACTTTAACCTATGGCACAAGAGACATAAACAGAGGCAAAACATTCCATACAGTAGTGCTATCCATTGCAAGCCAGAGTAATCAATGGATACAAGAAGGTTTATGCATAAATCCCTATTTAGTATATACTCATCCAACATTCCCAGAATAGTTTTTAACTTGTATCTTTCATCAGTTAGGAGCTTTGAATCTTAGAACACTCCACCTAGATCTTAGGATTTAATGCAACCTTCAGCAGATTAAGCATAGGAAATGGTGATCATGTGATGTTTAGTGGTATAACACTCTTAACATTGTCTGAAGGTTTGTGATGATAGTGTTTTTTATATGTTGGACTATTTTCATCATCTAATATTAAGTATTGAATATCTTTAGAAAAATTTAAATAAAGTTAAATTTTTCTAAAGACATTCAATACTTAATATTAGAAGATGGGAATAGTCCAGCATATAAATATAACAATTAACATCTAATTTGTTTTAAATTGGGAAAAATTGCTATTGAAACATTTGAAATGATTGAAACTGCATATGACAGTGAAGCCTGGGTTGCAAGAATGTTTACAAATAGTTTGCATAATTTGTGATGGTAAGGAAGAACATTAAAGATGATTTATGAAGATACAAACAACCTGTCATATTTCATGTCATAATTGTTTACCCAAACATATTAGCCTTTCTCACAAGCATTGATTTAGAGATGGCGCTGTAGGCAGCTTGGAAAAAGATCCAATCATCTTTTCACTGGGACATATTATATAGCTGGATCGGGCAGGTGCAACTAATTAATCAATATCACAATCATTTTTTTTAAATGATCCGGTCTTTTTTCTATTATTATAACGAATATGTCTAAAGTACAGACACATCTCGGCGCTTTTTAAAAGGAAACAAACTTTTTTCTCTCACATAAACTTTACAAACTACTTTTCTTAATATAAATAATAAAAGTTTTTCTTGATTAAAGAAAAAAAAATTAGAAAACATAATATCATTTAACAAGACACGAACTGAAAATAAAATAAATTTTCCTTATACTGTATAACATTTCAAACTTAGCAGATAATTTTTTAAATAAAATGTAAGAACAAAGCGAAATTAATCGTCAGATTACATTGTGATTAAATGGTAACTTGTAAGTGTAACCATAGAAACAGCATGGATTGCGATTCAAGCCCCTAGATCGTTAGTTAAAGATGGTTAGTAGTTAAAAGCATTCTAATTTACTTTCACATTTCACTCAATCAAATGAAAATTATTCTACAAGAGAATTTACAAGTTGATCTCATAAAATCAAATTTGCAATAAAATATCTGAATAAATAAAGTCAAGATAAATCAATTATTACGCCATTTTTACTTCACTTGTCGTAAACAAGTATGTGTTGTAATATCTATTTACTATATTTTTAATTCGTTTCATTATCATTAAATGAAGAGATTTATTAATTTAGAGTACAAATAATAAAGACAAAAGAAATAGTAATAAAATTATTACAAATAAATAATGGAATAACTGCTGATCGAGTATTCATACGAAATTCGAGCGCCGGAAGTGGTAAAACACAGCGCGGAAGTGGTAGAGATAAGTCTGATCCGTGGACTGAAAGCTCCAAAATCTTCCACTTTTCCACTTCATTAAACTAAACAGAGCAATAAAATTATTGATGATAAATAAATAATATTAAAGAAATAATAAACTAATATTGATAATGAAAAGTACTATAACTTGGACATAGTTCTCTGTTATCAAATCATGTCACTTTGGGTAGAAAAAAATAACATACAAGTTTATATAATAGTAAAAATATAAGAAAAAAAAAGAGTATGTAAAAGAAGAAAGCCAATGTAATGTAAATATACGAAGATAAGATTTATAAAAGTGCTAGAAGAAATAAAAATAGCTTGAAAACTTGATAAAGATAGATAAACTAGAATTAATTGCTCTAATTAAAATGTATTTAAAAAATAATTTTGAGAGAATTTTTATTATTATCATTCATTTAGTCCATGGACTTTTTTTAAAGACAACTTAACTGCTATCAAAATATGCAAAAAAATCTAGAGGATTTCAGCCAGAGGATAAAAAAAATTTTGATTTTGCATCTGCACCCATAGATTTGGGAGTCATTACTATGTGGTTCATGCTTTGTGCTCACATCAGATGAGTGCTATGATCATGGGTTATCCTGATCTGTTGATGAGACGGGTGGAGTCTAAAAAGATTAAATCCAGATTTCTGTATTGTTGGATCTGTAAATAAGAAATTTGTTTGGAATCTCAAAAGAATTCTGTTTTTATGTCAAAATTCTTTGATAACAGATTCTTGATTGAACATTTATAAAGGGGTTCTTGATTTGAGTTGAATCTGAGAAAGTGAAAGTATGAGTTGTTGACAAGTCCATTCTTCTTATCAGCTTTATATATATATATTTGTGAGGTAACTTTTCTCACATGTTATAATCTGGATATAATTTTGCAATAATAAACTGAAATACAATTCTATCTCATACTACTTAAAAGTAACTTTGTATTGTAGCCTAACTTGTTTAACTAAGATTAACTTCTAGGAATACTGTCATTGAAAAGCTGGCAGATTGTGATGCAAATACTTCACTAACAACTTCTGTAGAAGTAGAATGTTCTGTTACTGAATACTATGTTTCTGTTTAAACAAAAAGTTCTCATGTTTAACTTCTTGATACTCAATTAAGTATTTCCATAAGAAATACTGGCCAACTGAAATTTTTTACTTTATAGTTGCTTCCTATTCTTTCATATATTCCTTTGCCCAACATGAAAGAATTTTTATGAGAAGGATTAAGTAGAACAAAAAAAGAAAAGAAATTATTTTATGAGATAACATTATAAAAAAAGTTGTAATGAGATGCAAAGACTGTACTTGGATTGAATTTTTTTATATGCATGATTTCATTTGAAAACAATTCTCTTGATCTGAACTGCTATAAATAAGATTAATCTTTTTCATCTATTGATTATCCTTAAACTTTTAATAAAAATCTTATATTTGCCAAGATTTCATGTCTTCCTCCAATGTTTTATTAACAACATCTGGTACTTACGTATTAAATCTGCTGCCCATGTTTGCACTGGCAGAAGGCTGTACCTTTCTCCAGTGTATGTGTGTGAAGGGGAGGAGGTTTGCAATGTCAGATTGCCATATTAAAAAGTCATAATGGAATTCTGCCATTACACACATTCTCCTCTCCCACACTGGAGAAAGGTACAGCATTCTGCCATCACAGCAGGTCTAATACATAAGTACCCAATATCTATGTAGTGCAGCAGTGATATAGAATGAGTATTGGCAATAGTTTATCTTAGCTGTGGTCACAGCAAAATTCAATTTGTGAAATAAGATAATTATCTTAGTAAAAAAAAAAAATTCAATTTGTGATCTGTTTTAATATTTTTTGAGAAGCAAAATAGTTTTGAGGAAGACTGATTAACAATTAATTTAATAAAAAAAATGCATAGTATTAAGTGCTAGATAAAATGATTTATTATTAATTATATTATAAACAATGCCAAAACAATTAGTGGAAGAAAAATGAGTACTTCTACTTTGCACAATATGACAAAAGCAATTTCCTACTCCAGTGCCATTTTCCATAAACCTAAATAATCAATGAGTATCAAATGATTTAGTACATTCAAATGCTACCATAAGACCAGTTTCTGGACTTTGGCTTTATCAATGAGGCTTTGGGATTCAAAGTTAGAAGCAGTACAGCCAAGCATCCAGTAAATACCATTAACTTCATCTTACCATTCAAACTAAAAACTTAAAATTTAACAAAGACTAATGTTTTGAACCCAAGTCAATTTATTTGAACAGTCATAGAGATGTGACTCCAGTTTAGTATCTATATACTTTAACACCTTTCATTCTTTATTAAATGTATGTATCTTATTTTCCTGGCATTGGTATTATTAACATAACTAACCAGAGGGCTAAGGTGTATATAACTAATAATGAAGTGAAGATATTAAGTATATATATATATATATAGAAAATAACCCTACATTTCACTTTTTTTACATCATAATAAATTCATAAAAATATATACATATATATATATAGTGAACTGAAATTAGATATACATAACTGCTCAAGCAAATTGATTTGGATTAAAAACTTTAGGATAATTTTAAATTAAGATTTTTAGCTTGAATAGTAACATGGAATTAAAGGTTGTTACTTGTCTGCATTGTTACCAGTTTTGACTACTAAAGCCTCATTGATAAAAACTTATGCCACAAATTGGTCCCAGGATAAGAATTTACATGCAATAAAATGATTGGTAATCACTGACTACTCAAGTTGACATAAGAGAGCAGCAGAGTAGGAAATTGCTATTTATTTATTATATTGTGTGAGCTGGAGAATTAAATAATTTGCTGTTATTATTAACATCCTATACGAGAATAAAGTGCCTATAGAGTAGAAGACACTAAAATATATAGAAACTAAAATTGGATCAGATCAGTATAGCTGTTCAGGCAGATTGATTTGGGTTCAAAGTTTTAAGATGATTTGAATTTCAGGTTTTTATCTTGAATAATAAAATGGAATTAAATATGGCTGAATGCTTCACTGAACTGCTTTTAACTTCTTATCAAATGGCAAATGCCAAAAACTGATTTGAGGAATGGGAATTTAAATGCAATAAAATGTCAGGAAATCAATGATTACTCAAACTTACAACAGATGGCACTAAAAGAGGAAGCTGTTCTTGTTCAATCATATTGTGCAAATAAAGTGCCTACAATTTAATAAAAAAACTGAGTGAAAGTACTAAAATATATATATACCAGAGTCAAATCTATATAACTACACAAGTAGATTGAATTGGATTCAAAATCTTAGGCTGATTTAAATTTCATGTTTGTTTTTTTATCTTGATTAGTAAAATGAAGTTAAAGGTATTTTCTGGATGCTTGACAGCCCTGTTTCCAACTTTGAATCTCAGAGCCTTGTAGATAAAAGCAAAAGCCAAAACCTGGTCTAAGAATGGGGGTTTAAATGTATTAAAATGTCTGGTAATTGCTGATTACTTAGGATTACAATAAATGACATTAGATAAGAGAACTGCTTTTATTTTAATAATAATAATAATAATAATAATAATAATAATTATTATTATTATTATTATTATTTTTTTTTTTTTTTTTTTTTTTTTTTTTTTTTTTTTTTTTTTTTTTTTTTTTTTTTTTTTTTTTTTTTTTTTTTTTTTTTTTTTTTTTTTTTTTTTTTTTTTTTTTTTATAATTATAATAATAATAATAATTATTATTATTATTATTATTATTATTATTATTATTATTATTATTATTATTATTATTATTATTATTTATTAAATGCATTTCAAGAACTTCAGCTTTAACAGAAATACATAAGTTAATATCAAAATATTGATAATTACAAAATTATATATTATAAACAAAAACATATCAGGTACTTTCCTATTATCGGGTGCCATTTAATTTTTTCTATTTTTGTTGCTGCCGATTTCCAGTCTAGAAATGAATTTGGCAGCATTTGAACTCATTTTTGACCAAATTCTTTTGGAGATTGGAAGTTTTGGATGCAATCAAAATTTTCTGATTTCCAGAATATAAATTATAGATGATGTTTTACCTATATACTTAAATATAAAAAAATCAAATGTATCTAGATAATAGGGACTACATATTATATACATACCATAGGAAATTATTTTCAATTACAAATCAATTCTTTTTTGATATTAGTAATAAAACAATTATTAAAAATATCTAAATAAATAATATTAATTTTTATTAATTTATTCAGATAGTAATATCAAAACAAAAAAGTTTTAACATCATGAGCATATTATATGATTATACAAATTGTATACATTTCTGTAGTAATTAAAATAAATGTTTATATTTAAATAAAATACAATACATTTAAATATAACCCTAATATATTAGCTTATTTATCTTATAAATAATACAAGAAACATAAAATCAAAAGTATTATAATAATTAAATAAATACATATTCAGCAAAAAAAAAAAAAAAAACTTCTTACTGTAACTATAAATTTGAAGTTAACTGATTTAATATTGTCATTATAAGTGTCTAATAACAGTATTTAACTTTCACATAGGATGATAAATATATTACATAAATAAGTGTATTATAAGATTCAAAGTGAATATATATATATATAAAGAAAAAAAACTATATTTAACTGTGGAAAAAAAAAGAAAAAAACCCACGAAAATAATAATAATAATAATAATAATAATAATAATAATAATAATAATAATAATAATAATAATAATAATAATAATAATAATAATAATAATAATAATAATAATAATAATAATAATAATAATAATAATAATAATAATAATAATAATAATAATAATAATAATAATAATAATAATAATAATAATAATAATAATAATAATAATAATAATAATAATAATAATAATAATAATAATAATAATAATAATAATAATAATAATAATAATAATAATAATATTTCATTTCAATATCAGCCTTTCAAGCTAATTCAGCACACGCCTTTTGAGTGTTAAATAGCTTGAAAGGCTGATATTGGAATGAAATATAATTGCAAGCACTGCGCTAGATAAAAATATTTGCTTATTTACTCATAATAATAATAATAATAATAATAATAATAATAATAATAATAATAATAATAATAATAATAATAATAATAATAATAATAATAATAATAATGATGATGATGATGATGATGATATTACTAATAATAGTAATAATAATAATATGGACTTTAAAGGTATATCATTTTCATATTTTGGTGTGGAATGAAGAGTCCAGAGATTGCCAGGTTCAAATGCTAAATCCCTATACTTTAATGATTTAGTGCAAAATAACACTTATAATCTCTTAATGATATATAAAAGTATTTTTTCTTAAATAGATTTATTTTTGGGTTTATTTATTATGAAATTAAAAGTAGGGTCATTCAATACAAGAGGTTTAAACTCAGAAAAATTTTCAAACTAATTAAATAAATGTAATACAATCACATATCCTTGATTTGTTGGAAACAAAAATAAATAGTGGGTCATAAGCATATTCATTAATATATTTAAACTCACAAAATTTTTCTGCTTTTTCCTGGAATTCTTCATCTTTGTCAGATAGTTCAGCCATTGTTTTTACAAAGACATATCCCTTTCTCTCTTTCAAAATTTTATATGTAGATACCAATTTAATATTAGTTACATTTTATTATTGCAGTATTAAACTTAATGTAGTATTTGCTTATCGACCCTCTCGTCCTACAGTTATTAACAGACTAATCATTGCAGTAAACTGAGTGCTTTATTTTACTCTATAAACGTATCATCCTGCTTGGTGACTTTAACTTGCCATATCACACATCTGTCTTCAAGTGGTTGCACCTTCTTGCCTTCCCTCTTGTAAGTGGCCAAGGTTGTCTTTCTTCAGTCTCTATCTCTTTTTCCAATGGCAGATATTTTTTACTTAATGATTATTTCTTTTATTATCCTATATTATTCAAATTAAATACATACAAAATGTATATAAAGAAGAGCTTGGTTTAATATTTTAATAGCATAGTATATTAATCATGCTTTCAACTAACTGGTGATCATATTCATAGCAATAGTTGTTCAAGAAGCTTATGACCCTTATAAAAAATAAACAAATGTGAGGATTTGCATATAATTTGAATATAGAATGTAAATAAGTTAATTTGAATGAGTCATGTTTTTGATAAGAGGATTCAAGATTCTTTTTAGGTGATTGTGTGTAAGTTATTGGCTTCAAATTTTATGCAAATCCACACTCTTATTTATTTTTTATAAATGTCACAATCTTCTTGGATAACTATTCTGCAAATATGACTATCAGTTGGTTTGAAGCATGCTAAATATACCATGCTGTTAAAGTATTAAATCAACATTTGATTTATATACATTTTATTTGTATTTATTTTAAATTACATTGTTCTGAGAAAAGTTTTTTAAAGATTGAAATTACCTTATGTCACATTATCTAATTAATCTGTGAATAAATCCTTTAACTTTCTTTGATCACTCTACTCTAATTTGGACACTAGACCTAGATTTTACAAAGATTGTCTATGATACATTATGCTAAAACAATAGAAATACTTTTGTGATTGATTTTAAATCTATATCATGCTTTTTAAATGAAAAGATATGAATTTAGATGTAGTCCAGCATATATAATTTTGGTTAACATTGTATCATACACAGTGAATCACATGACATAACCAAGTTTACTATTATGTGGACTATTATCATTATCACACTAACAGACAGCATCAACAAATTACACAATGCAACTCTACAACAGATACATACATGTATATTAAAAAACTAACAATGCATATGCTTTAACATGTTATGTTATGAAAGATTATTTGGCTACAGAGAGAAAAAAAATCTCTCACACAACCGCATACTTGCTCAAAGGGATACATTTAGAGAACCTTGCCAATTAATGTGGGCTTTGAGCATTCCATCATCAGATTTTCAATGAAATGGATGGCTGAAGAGTTGTGGGTTGGAGTAGTTTGAAGTCTATCCATTAAAGTATGAAGATTGGCTATCTTAATATAAAGGTGAGCACTGATTGTATATATGTGTGGAGATAGTAATCTGGACCAACTGATGATTGCTGGTTTAGCATTAAATACATATATTGGTGATTATTTATCTTTTCAACATGTGTATAATGGAGTGGGTCAGCAATATGAGATGGTATGGAGAACTTAGGGTCGTGTGAAAGTCTGAGTTCAAATCCCTTATATATTACATTATATGTGCAGGTATGTGTAAGCCTGTACAGTATATTAAATTACATTTAATCTAGTAAATAAATTATGAAGTTCTTTATTAAAAACATCAACTAAATATTGATATGATATATACTATCGACAAGTGTTAATTAGTCATAAAATAATATAAAGTTTAAAACAATACAGACAAAAGAATCAGGATAAACATTACATCAAGATCTGACTTTTAATAAACTAATATTGTTCTATCTTTAATAATTGATGCATAATCTTTTAATGCAGAAAATGATTTTTCATATCAGACAAAATTATTATATCAAATAAATAATCAAACGAATCTAAGTAAACTTACAATTCGTCAAAGTATTTTTTCACACTACAGTATATTTATATGAAAACCTTAAAATTTTTAATAGCTAATTTATTTTCTACTGTCAAACAACTTTTGGAAGAGAATTCAAATCATCAATTAGACGAATCAGATTCAGAAATAATCCTATTAGCTTTATATCCTGTATTTTTTTTCAACCAAATTTTGGCATTTTTAATGCAAACAAATGAATAGCTAGTCAAGCGTTGTTAGCCGAGAGGTCATCGCACTCGCCTTGCAAGCAAGTAGTTGGTTGCAGACGGGTGTGGGTTCGCGTCCCGGCCGATGCTATGACATATGAAAAAAACAAAAAAACAAAAAAAAATCAATAGCTATTTTCTTTTGTCACTATATGTGCTTTCCAACGCAATTTCCTATTTTCAGGTAATAAATGTTCATTTAAATACATATACTTAACAGATGTAGTATTAGGCAAAACATCGGATAGATATAAATTAATTTTTTTACTGCCTGGCAAGAATAAAAATCCCTAGTCATTTTATAAACAAAACCAATATTTATTACAGATCCAAATCTACATCTGTATTTTAATCTATATAGAGATTTAATATTATATTTATTACAGTCTAGCAATTCTATTTTTTTAAGCTATTTTCTGCAATATTAAATAAATGTTCACATTCAGTATATTCAATACTAACAATTTCAATATTATTTCCTAATCGTTGCTGCTTCTATGATAGAGAATTGTGTTTTTATTTTTTCTTCTATACCATTTAGTTGAATGCTATACTCAGACTTCCAAAAGGTTCTACAGGTGGTGGATAAACAACTAGTCTTTAGACATGAATACCAACTGTGAATAACAAATGAACTGGGCCAACTACGAGTTTCTGCTGCCTTGTAGGGAAGAAATTTGGTTAATCAAAGGCTAGATACTGCTTTCCATACAGTGTTTTCTGTCTCCCTCTTTCCTTTTGTTACTTAAGTTACTGTTAGGTATGGCCATCATGAGTCTTTCATGCCATCTAACATCTTTTTACAGCAACTGTGACTATGAGATTATGTTAGTGCACCAATGCTTCTATTATTTAACTATACATACAGAATTTCTGACTCCCATTTTTCTTTCCATTTTATTTTCCTTTTAGCTTAAGCTCTCAAAAATTCAAAGGCTATGACAGAGTCAGGCCTAATAGGCTGGCAGTTCTTAGTTGTGATTCTTACTTGAGACAGTTCAGTTGCTATTAATCCAGCTTAGAACTGGATTTAAGTGAGATAGATGTTTTAGCTAGCAAAGATTGTATGTTTAGGCACAGTTTGTGGATATCTCTTTCTACCATGGATGTGGAAGTGTCTAGAAAATATCTTAAAAATTATTTGAATCACATAGATTGGCAAAATTATTGACATGATAGATTACTCATTTTAATGATAGAAACAAAAAGAATGATAGTGAAAACATCAGTAGTAGTGGTAAATTCAAGACCCAGTATACAATCTTTACTCGATATAAACTATTTAAGGCCAGAATAAAGGACTGCACTTCTGGATAAGGAATTGTCAAGATTTAAGATCAATATATCTGATCTTAGTGAAAAATCATTTTCTAGAAGAAAAAAGTATAGTAGAACACATGGATGGATACAAGTCTTTTTGGAAAAGGCAGGTCACTTAATGCAAGGTATTGGATTTGCAGTAAAATCTAAATTAATATTTTCTATTATTAAAATTCCTCATTGTACCAATGAAAGGCTAATGGTGCTAAAATTCACTTTACGCAATGAAGTTTGTGTTTCTTTTTTTAGTGCCTATGCTCCAACCTTAGATTCAGAGAAATTTAAAGGAGGAAAGTTTGTGCTGGATAACATTATCACAGCTATACCATTAAAAGGTCAAATTTTTCTTCATGGAAACTTTAATGCACATATAATTGCAAGCAGTAGACTTAAATCAAAAAGTGCACTGTGGCTGGGTAAATTCAAGGGGGTTGTTATTATTAAACTTATGTACAAAACATGTATTGACTGTCACAAAAATATTGTTTAGGGAGAAAAATCACTGTAAAGGAACATGATGGATATAACCACATTCAAACCAACGTCATTTAATAGATTACATTATAGTTAGAAGACAGAATACCAGAGAAGTTTAAATTACACGAGAACTTACAAACTCAGATTGTTGGATATTTCAAAGATTAGTATGATCTAAGATTAAAAATATAGTTGCAATAAAAAATAGATATTGTTACAATCATATTTACAAGCAAAATGGTGTTCATTCTTCAGAAGAATCTACTGGGGGTACTAAATTTCAACAGTTATTAAGCACTAAGATTGAATTTGGACATCTGGATTTCTATATTACTGAAGTATTGATTTATTTTAAAAATATGGTATGGATACAAGTAAATCTATTGTTGGGTTAAAAAGAATAATCACGATTGATTATCTGACAATATTATTGTTAATGATTTGATTAGAAGCAAACGTGGTATTTTCTGTTTATTAGAATAATAGATTAAATGTTGAATGACATAATAAATATAAAAATCTGAAAGCAGAATTTCAATGACTGACAAGAAGATTTAAAAATGATTGGTGAATTAAAACTGCAAAGAAAATACAAACATTCGCTTATCGTGGCCATTCTAGATGTTTTTTAAAGCAGTAAAACCAAGATGTGGACCTGAAAACCAATATCAAAATCCTATTAACTCCAGCAATGGAATTCTCTTATATGATGACAATGTTTTTTTGAATATGTGGAAAGAATATTTTGATAATCTTTTGAATAATGACACAAGAATTGAAATGAGTTTTAATGATATCTCCATTTTATCTACTCATTTAGATTTGGATAAAGATATCCAGCTTAATGAAATTAAAACAGCCCTTTGTAATCTTAAAAACGAAAAGGCTGCACATTCTGATAAAATATGTGGATAGGTTTTAAAATGTGGTACTGATATGTTAGCTCTAAAAATAATGGATTTTTTAAAGGAATATTTGGGCTAATGAAATCGTATCATCTGATTTTAAGGATGTTATTATTACAATTTTTAAAAACAAAGGGAATAGACAATATTGCAATAATTATCATGGAATATCATTATTATCCACTGCAGAAAAAGTACAATCAATAATTTTATTGAATAGGTCACTTCCAGTTATAGATAACTGGTTACCAGAAACTCAATATGGTTTTAAAGAATCAAAAAGCCCTATAAATATGATTTTTGTTGGCAGGCAAATGCATGAAAAATGTTGAGAACAAAAGAGTGACTTATATAGTGCTTTTATTGATTTGATCAAGGCATTTGATTCAGTTAATAGCAGAGGATATATGTTTAAAATTTAGCTGGTTGTCCACCAATCATTATTCATATCACCCAGCTTTTACATGATGGAATGAGAGGAAGTATTTTTACTACAGGTAGAAACTCTGCAGTCTTTGAAATGAAAACTGGTGTTAAATGAGAATGTGTACTCAGCCCAACTTTGGTTTCAATTTTTATGACAATGGTCTTTGAAATTGTTTATAGATGGCTTAATCAGATATGGATCAAGATATGATACAGGTTTGAAGGTGGGATTTTTAATTTGAATTGGTTAAAAGCAGAAATAAGATCTTCATTATCTTGGATTCTGGATTTACTCTATGCTAATGATTGTGCTATTTTTGTCATTTCAAAATAAGATTTACAGTGTTCTTAATGTTTTGAATGCATTTTATAAAGATCTTGATTTATTAGTTAATGTTCAAATACTTAAATTCTTTATCAACCAGTGACAGAAGAAAAAATCATCATCCACTATTAGCTTGGATGGTTATCAACTTGAGAATGTAAATCAGCTTAAACATCTTTGTAGTTCATAAGTAGAAAGGGTGAACTTAAATATTGTGGTACAACACCGAGACTAATTTACCGCTGTTGCTTTTAGCATGTTAAAAGATAGAGTATTTTATCATTGGAAAAGAATTACCACAACGAAGTTAGCGATATATAGAACTATTATGTTACCTAATTTATTGCATGGAAATGAAACTTGGACACTATATTGGCACTATATAAAGACCTTATAAAAATTTCATTTAAGGATACTCCATAAAATTATAAAAATCCCATAGCAATATGGTAAAACCAATCAATATGTTCTTCAATTTGCTAGAAGGTGATACTATTGAGTCCATTATTGTAAAATCACACCTTCATTGGATTGCATATGTAAAATAAATAGATAATGGAAGACTTCCTGAAAAGGCATTTTATGGTGAACTTGAGCATGACTTTTATGGCAGAGGCAGACCGTGTCTATGATATAAGGATTATCTTTAAGACATTTGAAAAAGTGCAATGTTAATTGTTTCCATTGGGAAGATATGGCAGAGAATAGAATAATACATTGGAGAGCTACAATTAGACATGGTGTTGAAGTATTTTAGAAAGAAAGATTTTCTGCTGAAAAAATTAAAAGACAGCATCATAAAATATCAACGAGTAGAAAAATGGACCAGACTGTTTTTTCTATATGTGGACGTATTTGTGGTTTACAGATTAGTTTGCATAGGCATTGCAAGGGTCGTTTTTTTCTCTCTTTCCTTTTTTTTTTAAATTGACATGCCATACTTATTTATAAATGGCTGTTTTATTATTGTTATCATTATCATCATCCTTATTTTTTAAAATGACATGCCCATATTTATGTATAAATGGCTGTTTATTATTGCTGCTTATCATTGTCATCATCATCATCATTATTACTATTATTATTATTATTATTATTATTATTATTATTATTATTGTTGTTATTATTATTGTTGTTATTATTATTATTATTATTATTATTATTATTATTATTATTATTATTATTATTATTATTGTTATTGTTATTATTATTATTATTATTAAATCTAATGAATTTATTCAAGTCATTTCTATCTGATAGAAGCAATTTTTTTTATTACAATAATAAACAGTCAAATAATTTTAAATCTAGACTTGGACTTCCACAGGGGAGTGTGTTAAGCCCAATATTTTTTGCTATTTATATATCAGATTTGATAACACTTATTCCAAGTAAGAGCGTGTTATGCTATGCAGATGATATTAAAATTTTTCTGGAGATTAATAGTAAAGAAGATATTAAAAGTTTACAAAATTATATAGATGTATTTTACAAGTGGTGCCAAGAAAATAACATGAAAATAAATGTTGATAAATGTAATGCTATGACATATTCAAGAAAAACAATGTTAATACGGGATAGTTACCATATTGATCATCTTGAAATTAAGAAAATTACTGATCATAAAGATTTGGGTATAATTTTCACAAGCAATTTTACTTTTAATAACCATATAACATATTCTGTTAATAAAGCATTTAAACTCATTGGCAGGACGCTCAGATCAAAAATTGTTTTTGATTTCCAGACTAATAAATTAATATTTAATAGTTTGATATTGCCAATTTTACACTATGGATCCATTATATGGAATTCTATAAATGAAACAAATATGAAAAAAATACAAAAGGTTTATGATAAATATTGTAAATATGTGTATAAAATTTTATTTTGTAATAATAATGAATTGCGTGTTAAGAGAATATTATCTGATATGTGTTTTTTATATAAAATGATAAATGGCACAATAACTTTTGATAATTCAGTAACAAATGTGCTATATAAAATACCAACTTTCAATAGCAGAAATCACAAACTTTTTCATTTACCATTAATTAAACATACATGTGTAAAAAATGCACCTGTATATAGATTACAAAATGAATATAATGATATGTTTAGTGATGTAGAGTTTACATCAGATTTTAAAATATTTAAAAAGTATATATTAGATTCATTAAATCAAAATTTTATGTAAATTTTAATTTTAATCATTGTAAACGTTTTCTTGGCTTTGTAAGTTGTTGTTTACTAATAAATTGAATTATTATTATTATTATTATTATTATTATTATTATTATTATTATTATTATTATTATTATTATTATTATTATTATTATTATTATTATTATTATTATTATTATTATTATTATTATTATTATTATTATTATTATTATTATTATTATTATTATTATTATTATTATTATTATTATTATTATTATTATTATTATTATTATTATTATTATTATTATTATTATTATTATTATTATTATTATTATTATTATTATTATTATTATTATTATTATTATTATTATTATTATTATTATTATTATTATTATTATTATTATTATTATTTAAATCATTAATCAGTTTTTTGTTCTAAACTAAATCAAGTTCTAAATAAGTTTAGTAAAAGTTGGAGATAAAGAATTAATATTGTTTTGTAAAATAGATAACATTTCAAGCTTACTATTTATCTGCTGAAGTAATTCAAAAATAGAATTCTTATCTAAAGAATCTGTATTAGATTTACCATTTAAAATTATGTTGAAAGTAGTTTCAGCTCTACAATTTTTACACCTCCATCAAGTTTTATTTGTAGATGACATATTTTTAAAAGTCTTTTTACTTTAAGTGCTACACTTAAAATGAAAATTGCCACTACAACCCAAACAACTTATAAAATTTTCACCAGAGGAGGCTAATTGGTAAGAAACACATTTAACTTAACAATAACAAACAAAATATACACATAACCATATTAGAAATAAACTTTATACTGTAAAATTAGCAAAGTAAGCCTAGTGCACTTTTGACTACTTAATCATAATAGTCATAATCATGGCATTGATAATGAAAAAAATTTGTGGCACTTATTAAAGGCAAAACATAATATAGAATTTGCATATTTTAATGGCAAATAAGTTATTTATAATGGCTATTTTTTTGAAAGGGAGATGCAGGAATCCTTTTTGCTAATTGAATGTTTATCTCTCACAATGTTCCAGGCTTCTTTCACCTTCCACTTGGCATCATTATATTCAAAGTAAATGATATGGGCAGATGTAAGTTTGAAGATGTGGCCAAGGTTGAATTCATGTTCTTAGATGATAATTTGGCATCAGCTTGAGTTTTGGCATGGTTATACAGATATTGTGCAATTCGGATAGGTAAGTTGGCACATGATTCCCCATAAGTTATTATTCTCTCTGTTCTTATCTATGCTTGTACCTATATATATATATATTATTGCAATGTATTTATTACTTTGTGCTATGCCTTCAGCGCGGAGTTTACTAAATATTATAACAGTAAAAAGTCACTTTTGCTCTCAGTAAGTTAATTTATGCTGTTTTTGGCACACTTCTAAAACTCCAGTCTAAAAACCTACTCTTATATATATTAGTTAAGCTACTATGTTTTGGCTTAATATAATTCAGTTTTGCTTATTGAATGTCTGTCTAATTAAGTAGGCGAGAATGATATTTTAAAGCATATTATAAGTAAATAGTTAATTTTAAGTCCCAAATATGCTTTATCCCTCCTTAGTTTATTATCATAGATTATATAGGTTAATTCATAAACTAGATCATTTTAATTAATCCTTTTTAGCACAGTTTAAATATGCTAATTTACGAACTGGCATATAATAATTTCACAGAACGAAATTATAGATTTTGCACTTTATTAATTTTAATAATTGATATTTAGAAAGTGTTATGAATGGGCTTTTATGATGCACTTCTGTGCATTACACCTTGCTATTATATTCTTATTAAAATGGGCTTTGATTTTAATGGACACTGTTAGTTTGGACAGCTCTCTTTTTAAATGGGCTTTGGTTTTAAGGGCCACCCCATTATTCCTTTTAGAACTGGAACACAAGTATCCAGCACTGTATATTAAAGCTGTTTGATCACCTGAACTAAATGTTCATGGGTAAAGACACATTTGAGGCATATCTCTTACTTAATTTGTGTAGCACCATAGTCTTGGAAGTTATGCTACAAATTGCCAGTTTTCCCTTCATAATATTATTTGTTCAGCATTGATCTGAACCTCAGATCTGGTTTACATAATGCAATCTGCATAAAAACACATTTAGTGTCCCTTACGTAATATGAATAGATAAGTTTATTTATTGGTTATCATTCTGTAAGATTTAACTCTTGGCAAACTGAGTAGGAATGGCAGAATATAGTTAAGGCATTATTATAGATGTAGATGAAATTATCAATTTGTAATAATGTTGGAGCTAACTGATTAAGTGCAGTCAGCTGGAGAACTTATAGTTCACTTATTCACTGTACCATGAGTAGAGTATACATAGCACTTGATTGTCATTATTAGTGTTGTTTTACTATAATTATATAATATTAAACATATTGATGTCTGTTGTCTTATTCACTCTGTTTGTATTGAGTCACTTTCCAAATTTATTAATATATGCATTATCTAGCCAGCCACATGTGTGTGTGTTTAGTTTAGCTGTCAATTTTTTATTATTTCTTGAGTCTCTTGCCCCCCCCCTTTTGCTACTGTCAGCAAGCAAATTAAGAGATTCTGAGTGTGACCTCATATATGTCGTTCATAGGGTAGTAAGTCAAGAAGCATTGGTAAAGGAGCTGAGATGCAATCGGATTTGAGGTCTCAACCCTCATCTAGATCAGCCTTGGTATAATTTTTCCAAAACTCTGGATTTTATTGCATGAATGTACAAATATGACTGTTACAATATTATACATTAAAATGCGTGTAAAATGGTATATTTTATTATAATAATTTTTCCCAAAAAATTCTGTGCTAAAAGATGGAAAATTCAAAATTCCCACTTTTACAATAGACATAAACCCCACCTTGACATGTTCAGCCATTGTCTGTTGTCAAGGCTGTAAAATGTTTGATGTTTTACAACATTGTAATTTCCAATGATGCAAAAACTTGTTTATTTGCGAATTTATTACAGTTTTAGATTTTTTTTTAATAATTTGTACTATATTTATTAGAAAGCAAGAAATATAAATTACTAATAACTTATTTTGATTTAAATTACTTTATTTTTAAATATATAACATTATATTAGCAGCTAACATAAATATGGCCAGAAGCAAATTTGAAGACCAACTATGATGTAAACAATCTACTTTATATTTACGAGTAAAAAAAAATCACAATTTTGGAATAAATAAAAAAACAAAAACTTAAATTTTTAAAGCATAATTTGTTAGATATAAGAGAAATAAATAATTATTCATTTCGATGCTTAAAAATAATAAGAATTAAGCAATATTTCATTGATTTTATAAACTGAAAATAATCTTTTTAGATACGATGATGTGTAGTCTTTGCTTTGTTTGCAATCTCAGTTTTTAAATATTTACAGTAGTAAACAAAAATATCTATCAAATGAAGTCAAATTTATTATTTTCAGGTAAGTAATAATCATTTTATCATATATTTATAAACTGAAAATAATCTTTCTAGAAACGATGATGTGCAAAGTCTTTGTTTTGATTACATTCTCATTTTTTAAATATATACAGAAAGAAAATGTGAACATTTAAAATTTATTTCAATAGTAAACAAAAATATCTATCAAATAAAGTCAAATTTATTATTTTTCTGATAAGTAATACTTATTTTATCATATATTTTACATTGATGTGTGAGACAAAGAAAAAGGTCAGAAATAGCAAAATCCAAAAAGGTTAAAGGTTGTATAAAATATTTTGATAAAAATCCTACCAAGTTGTTTCTGAAAAGCTTAAGATGAATTGAAAAGAGTCATTAACTTTTTAAATCAAGATAAAGAAAATCTACTTTTAATTACTTTGTTTTTTAATTTCCATTTTGACTATAAAAAGGTTGGAAAAAATATAGATGATAGATTATGACAACCAGATTATTACTACTATGAAGTTATAACTGAAGGCAAGACAGTGGACCCAGCTTCTGCTGTTACTGGAATGAGGTAAAGTTTGAATTCACATAAAAGCAAAACCCAGGTTTTATGTGATTCATAGTATATATATATGTGTGTACTAGATGACAGAGAGATTGAAGGGAACTTACTGCAGGCTATCAGTTACTAGATTATACATTTCCTGAAGATGACAATAATCCCATCTACTGTTTAGAAGGGAGCAGTTTACCAAGAGATGCCATCAGTTTGCTGAAGAATTAGTTTATATGTATAATCTTTAATCTATATGCAAAGAAGCACAGATAAAGGTACTATGTCAGATGTATATAATGTACAGCTGGTAAGTATAATGTACTATATATATTGAGAATATTATTTTAAATAATTTCTTGAAAATGACAGTTAAAAATTTTAAATTATAAATTTTTTTAAAGTAAATAACTTTAGCCAATTAAAAATAAAATTAGAACAATAAAAGGAAATAATAAATGACCATTCCAGTTTCATTTATTGAAAGGGAAACTCAGAAACTTTCTTTATTGAAAATGACAATTTTATTTTGAAATTTTTTTAAAAAAAGTAAACTCCAAAATCTTTCTAGATCGAAAAACAAAATAACTTGCTAGAATATTTTTAAAGATATTTATAATTAATCAAGAGTAACCTAAAGAAAAAGAAAAAAAACTTTGATGAAGGACTGTCAAAAAAGTAATATATATATATATAAAACCTTTTACATACCATAAGAAAAGATGCTAATTAATAGGTTTAATTCGGATTATCGATAATTTTTATACACACACATACATATGCATTTTATGACATAGAATTAATTATAACTGGTGCAAATATTATATGGTTTAATAAATTTATTTTTTAACTAATGAAATATCATTAGGATATAAACATCTGTGTGTGCTCACATTTGAATGAGTACCCACATATATAGGTGGAAACAATTATTATTTATATATCATGTGATAACTTATTTTTTTATTATATGACAATTCCCATATGTCACAGCATGTCTGTGCTTATACAGATGCATATCATGTTGGCATATATATGTTAAAATTAATCATACTTTATGAATTCTTAAAATGAATTATTGAATTTTATTATTAGTTTATCATAGTTCTGATATGTAATTTCTTTTATACAGGCACATTTTTGTGCTGATATATAAGTGTTTTATGTAAACCTCTTGAAATATTTGTAAATCACAATGTGATAGCTTATTTCTTTTTATTGTTTTGAATTAATAAATTTATATTTCATTGTTAGTTATTACAGTGAATTTATTTAATCCTAAAATAGTTTTAGATAATTATGTGTCTGTATTATATCTTCTGCTCAGAGTAACAGTTATAAAGGTTTTTGATCACTGAGCTGGGTTTGTGCATAATGGTCTGTTATACAAAAAGGAGTTTATATTTAATGTTTATGGACATCCAATTGATGATGACTTCATTATTTTTTTAATGCTGGATGGTGCAAAAGGAATATCCTTTAAATTTCATGCATTGCATTTCATTTTAATTATTTATTTAGAAATTGAGTTCATAGTCGGCAAGTACATTAGTGGTACTAAATGGCGACAACATTGATGATGATCAGCATGTTTTAGTATCCCAGCATGATTGTTTTTATTGTTATATATTCTGATGGAATAACACTTTTAAGTATGTACATTCAAATTATTATATTCGCCTGATCTATAGTAAGACCCATTTCGAATTCAGTCACAAAATTGACTGTTGATTTATTTTTTTGTTGATCATTTATGATGATGAATGATTATTGCTTGTGTGTAATGTTGGTGAACTTATGTTAGTTCTGTGTTGATCTCTCATGCTCATTCCTCATAAATATTCATTTGTATTTAATTTTATATTTAAATTTTGTATTAACTGGGGTTGATGATGATGAGTGCCATCACCTCAGTTTCTTCCCAAGTTTCTGTGCTGTTACTGAATATATATATATAGACTCATATTCATGGTGGATGGAATATAAAATTGTCAAAAACACTAATACTAAAAGTACTGCTAGGGCATCTAAAGAGATCTTTGTAAATCACTACTATCCTGAGACTATCATAACAGACATCAGGACCAGCTTTGCATCACAGCAATTTAAGGATTATCTAACTGATAATGGAAATGGCCATGCACTTCCCTACCTTATCATTGGTCTTGCAAATAATTCAGTTCAACACTTAAAATCTACATTGAGAAAACTTGGCACATAAATATTGTGGAAGCATTATTAGATGCAATGTTTTGCCAGAACTTTATATCATGCACAGCTGCTAATAAGATACCAGTCAAATTGTTAATGCATAGAAAATTCCATAACCATCTATCTAACTTATTGCCTAAATACAAGTAAAATGTAAAATACTGTAGATTATGAACATTTTGGATACATGATACTTTTAAAAAATAAATAGCTGTCATGAGTAATATTGAAAATCTTATCTTGGAAAAATCAATAATGAAAAAATATTTAAGAGGCATGTAAACCGCTTAAGGCCTCATGAAAGTGAGTCATCGGATTCAGATAATGTTAATGTTAAGTCAACAAAGGATAACAAAAAGTTTATTGAGAAGAAAGAGGACCAAACTGTGGATATCTATTCAGCTAGATCAAACGATTCAATCGGGGATCAAACAGTTGAACTAATTCAGGATCATCATACTTCAAGTGAGCTATAACCAGAAGCAGGATCTATAATCTCACAAAAAGCAGACCTTCCCCAAGAAAAGCTCTTGATCACAGAAAACCTGCACAATTAATCGATTACATGAGTTAATAAGAGCTTTATTTCTAGAAAAGGGGAGAGAAGTGGATTGTAAGTAAAGATTATTATTTTTACTATGTAAATAAAGTGCAGACAGTACATGAATAAATTATCTCCTTCTTGTATAAAAGTACTCTAGAAAATCTGCATATGTCAATTATACATTTAAATGTAAATTATGCAATTGAGAAAATTAATCATAGTTCGATTTTTGTATAAAAACCATTGGTAGGATTTATTTGTGTGTGTGTAATAGAAGCCATTGCAGGTAATAAAGGCCAATGAGCTTAGGAAGAAACCGGTGTGGATAATGAAAGAGTTAATAATCAACTGTGAAAAAAAGTAATTAAGCATGAGTGTAATTTGCATAATAGTCTGCATAATGGTATTATAGTTATAATGGATTATGCATATGGCAATTACTCTGGAATGGAAGCATGAAGGACTTTTTTCAAATTAATACATACTGCAATAGAATTAATTATATTTATCTACTGAGCATGTGTAAAAAATGACAGACATATGCAAGAGTTTAATTATAGATTGCAGAGATTTTTACTAAAATTTCTCGTTATTCTAGTAATTATTTTTTCTTATATGTTATTGATATTAAATACATTTATTTTGTTATAGTAAACTTGTACTTAGATTTATTTACAAACACCAATGCTGATTGATTGGTATTCAAATATCCCCAGGACAAAACAGAATGGCTGAGTCGACAGAAGACCTTGACTTCATAGCAGACTGGCTAGATACCTATTTAGCTAAATATGTGTTTAGTGACCAATATTGGACTGAAGGTTTTAAAAGTAAGTTATGGTAATTTTTATGAACTGGTATTTAAAATTTCAAAATTTAATCCAGTTCTATAGATAATTCAAAATATTTCTTAATCCATTTTCTTTTGCTTTTATAATATTTTTATTTATTGCTGGTTCCACATATATAAACAAATATTTTAATTTTGTCCTAGTTTTGATTATTTTTATATAGTTACCCTTTGGAATAACTTATAGCTTTCCTGTTATTTAACTCATCTGCTTCAGAAAGTAAAAAATGTAAATTAAAAGGGTCAGGAAGAATATAATTTTAAGGATGTAAGTTAAAGAACTGGAAATGTATGTATGTTATCTTCAACTAACCGTATGAAAGTGGTCAAAACGTAGAAAAAACAATGAAATATTTAAGAAGAAAAAATGGACTAAAAAATGCAATAGTATTTTTTATATAATTAACATGTTTTTTTTTCTTTAGCTTTGTAATATAATCACTAATATTTATTATCATTGGTTAGTAAACTTCAAATCCTTGAATCTTGATCAGTTTTGTGTCACTTACGATTCTCGAATTTCTTATGAACTCTCAAGCAATATGTCATTTGATTACAGTCTTACGTGTTAGTATCTCAAGGTACACAGTTGTCCTCAGACACTTACGATGCTGGGACTTTTATGATCTCCTAGGCAATTAATCATTCAGTTACTTTTATTAGTTTCTAATTATGTAATTATTGTTGCTAACATTTTGAAAAAAGGAAAAAATCAATAAAAGACAAGCAAACTTGAGTAAATAAATTCATCAGCACATATTATTGTAAATGTATTTTTTTTATTTTATTTAAATGTATAAATAAGTTTCATCGATTATGCAAATTAATTTTTTTACATTATCAAATATTTATATATTTATAAAATATGTTCACAAAAATATTTTATTTTTAAGATTAAATAATATATTGATTTAAAATATCTTTTATTACCATCATTAGCCAAATTGCAAATATTTTGATTTCATAGCTCAAGATCGCAGCCGCCATGCAAGCAAGTAGTTGGTTGCATGGTGTGGTTCGTCCCGGCAGATGCTATGATTATGAAAAAAAAAAAAAAGATAACCTTTGTTAAACTTTTAAAACGTCACTGTTTTTTACCGATAGATGGGAGTGACAATCAATGGTAAATAAGATTAGATTGAAGAAATAATTATTTAGGCTCAGCATCATTTGAAGTCAAATTATATGAAATATTCACCTTCTTTTGGACAATTTGCTATATTAAAAATGCCACCATAAATATTACAAATAACACTTTATATTTCTCACATATGACATTTCACACCACACTTCAGTAATTTGATATGAAACCAATAGAAAGACAATGGTTAACTACAACATCATTGAAAAGAAATCATTTACAGAAATTAAAAAGGCATAAAATCATAGGTAGGTAATAAAATCAATAACAGTACAATCATTTAGAACAGGCCAAGTCAAGTGAAACAACTCTCATTAAAACAAATATGAAATGCAGAATTACATATTAGAGTAAAACTTTGGGCATATTTAGGGTGTTTGAAGCATTTCAGAACTGATAATCAAATTCAAATCAAGCCAGTTCACCTGCTTTTAGTCCATCCATGTGTACTAAAAATCATAAAAATGCATCAGGCATTAGGGCAACAAGAATATAACCTGGAGGTAGTGCATAAGGGGGAAAAAATGAAATGGATATACTCTTTAAACATTTAAATGCCTTTGTAGGCAGATATATGTGTCTCGTTTATTAAGTCTGGAAGATGTTAAATCTGAGGAATCAAAAGATGTTAAAGGGTTGGGGTTTTTTTTAAAAAAATAAATAAATAAGTAAATAAAAAGATGAGATGCCTTTTTTAAAAATAAGGCTAATTATAGATAAGCCCCTGTATCTAACTTTGGTGTGGTATAGCTGCTACAACTTTAAGATATTTGTGCTAGAGCCCTTTTCTAAAGCTGAATATATTTAGGAAGAAAAGAAGACATAAGAAAATAGAATGACACTTCTAGAATATGCTGTGGAAAAGGTTAACAAGACTAAAGTTAAAAATGCAAGGAAAAGAAAAAGTATTTTCTGCTTGGAACTTATTTCGGAGAATGTGCAGACATTGTGGCCCATTTCCTTGTAGCCAGAATAAAAATGAAAATATTCTTACTAGTATCAGTGTTTGAGTTTCTCTGTGTTCTTTCTTTGGAAAATTAATTTTAAAAAGAAAATTTTATATGAATTCCAAATAACCTATCTGTAAATCGAATCAAAAGATTGTGGTTTTGACATCAGCATTGATCAAAAGATTATTTGCAAATATGGACTCTGTAAGTGTTTATTTGATTGAACTTCTTTTAGATCAAAAGAATTTGAGAAATATTGATGAAGAATGTTCATTATCAATTATTATCTCCAATCCAATAGAATAGACATTCATGGAGATTGGTACCTCTATTTCTACCACTTGAGATCCACCTGCTTTACATAATTCAGGTTTCACCCTCATAAACATTGATCCATACCCGTTTTTAAATTAAAGAAAACTCATTATCTAAGTCTATTTCAAAAATTTCAAATCAGGGAATAAATAGTAGAAATATTGAAAAAAGAGATAGAAAACCAAAATGAGACAAACCATGGTTTGAGGCAGTTGTAGAATGGTTGTTTAAAAAGATTAGGATTTATGGATCATCATTTCAGGACTGTCACTTCTGGTGCCCAAACTTCTTATGGATTCCTAAAAGTGAATCATTTATTTATATATCACAGTAGCACAAAATAAACCCAAAGAATTAAAAATCAGAAATATATTATACTGATAACAAACTGGGAGAAAATTCAAAGGGTTTTCTGCATTATAAAAAATGAAAGTAGATGTAATAACTGAAACACACAGGCTTATTATATACCTGTGTCTATATATGTAACATATAGGGTATATGAGCACAGACTTTCACACGACCCACCACTCTACACACTATCTCATAACGCTGATACACCCGAACACATATATGTTGAAAAGATAAATAATCACCAATATTCGTATTTCATGCTAAACCAGCAATCATCATTTGGTCCAGATGTACGAAAACAGAAGATGCAAATTAGCTCAAAGAATTTTTTACTACTCGATATGGTGAAATAAGAAAAAATCCTAAGGTAGGTGGTAATTAAATAGCAAAAGAGACACAATTTCTAGGCTTTTATACAAATATGGTAAACTCATAAAAGCTATAGTTAAAATATGTTTTAAGCCTTCTCATTTTATTTCTTTTTATAAAAATTAGAAGATTAATCATGCACAAACAGAGTGATGGTTACTCTATATGATCATTCATATATCTTATGAGAAAAACTATATTGGATAACAACAGCGCATTTATTTATCATGAGTTCAACGTGAATTTAAATCTCGTTTGAGAAAAGTTGAAAAATTTTTCAACAGTTTTAAAATTTCATTTTATATAGCTAGCTCATATATAACACAGCCAAGCTTCTAATATTGATCTGTATATGGGGTCTAAATATTTTTTTCTTTTTAACTAACTAGCATGAAAACATAGTTAAACATCTAATATTGGATAGTAAATGAGCATTTAAGTGATTTTCTTTTAGCTAACAAGGATTTTAAAATATTTAAATCTTCATCACATGGCAATTGAAAAGCTCTGATGATTATTGGAGATTTCTTTGTCTTCAAATACGCTATTTAAATTCTGTTACCATTATCTTATCTATGTCTAATGGATGGGCTTAAAGACCTAGTGAGGAGCCCCAAGAAGCTTAGATATTTTTTTAAGATAATCATTCAATTTTTTCTATGTCTTATCTGCAATGAATTATTTGATCATAATTCAGCAAAACATGTACAAATCTACACATACGCATTTGTATTGTATTATGGTTAACAATTAAATTTTTTAAGATAGTGGGCTTAAATGTCAGTCCACTACACTGCTTCTCAGTTTACAATTTCCAAGAAATAAATTGTTTCATTAAGCTATTATAGTTTGGCAAATATATTTAAACTTCAACAAAATTTGTACTCTAATGAGTAACTTTTTTTAACAACAATTTTCTAAGTCAGTAGAATTTTACCCTTACATTCTTTTATTTTATTTCTTAAAATATAGGGTATATGAGCACAGACTTTCACATGACTTCCCACTCTCCACACTATCTCATAACACTAATACACTTGAGCACATATATGTTGAAAAGATAAACAATCACCAATATACGTATTTCATGTTAAACCAGCAATCATCAGTTGGTCTAGATTACCATCTCTACACATATATGCTATAAGTGTTCAGACAAGAATCTCAGCCTCAGGGTGGTCTTTGAGCATTCCATCATCAGATTTTTAATTGGATGGACGGTTGAAGAGTTGGAGGGTGGAGTAGATTGAAGCCTGTCCATTAAAATATGAGGATTGACTATCTTAATATATATCTGAGCACTTATAGCATATATGTGTAATGATGGTAATCTGGACGAACTGATGATTGCTGGTTTAGCATGAAATACGTCTATTGGTGATTATTTATCTTTTCAACATATATGTGTTCAAGGGTATTAGCGTTATGAGATAGTGGGGAGAGTGGTGGGTCATGTGAAAGTCTGTGTTCATATACCCTATATATTACATATATAGGCACAGGTAAATAATAAGCTTGTGTGTTTCAGTTCTTAAAATATTATTTTTTAAATAATGGGTTTTATTTTTTACCAGCTATTATAAGTAATTAAAAAAAAAGTATTAGCTTCCATTAAAATTAGCATGAATTGAACGTATGTATAAATGATCATTTTCCAGTTCTTTTTTTCTTGTTAAAATTATTAATCATACATAAGTATATTTATACATTCTAATTTAAATTAAATATGATCAATTCTATAATCCAAACACATGTCATCATTAAATTTATTTACATGTATCACTAAAGATCTTGATTAAAAAATAATAATAAAATCCTAGATGTCTAATAAAAGAAAGACGCATTAAATTTATCAGCTGTTAATTGTATCTAAAGTCTCTGTATTGCTCTTCTATCAAGTGTCCAAGTCTCAGATCCATAAATCATCACCACCAACCATTATCAGTCCACTGCAGGATGAAGGGCTCTCCAAGTTCAATCCATCTTTTCCTATCGTTAGCTTCTCTTCTCCACATCACCCATGCACACTTTCTTATTTCATCCACCCATCTCACATGTGGTCTCTTTCTGGGTCTTTTACAATCTTTTGGAATCCAGTTTAAAATTTTAATTGTCCATCTGTTATCATCTCTTCTAAAAATATGTCCAGCCCAACTTCACTTCAGTCTTTTAATTTTTTCAATCAGCTCAGTAACACCTGTTTGTTCTCTTACCCATACATTGCATTTTCGATCCCTTCTTGTTATTCCCAACATGCATCTCTCCATACTTCTGTGAGTGGTCTGAAGTCTCTGTATTGCTCTTTTATTAAGTGTCCAAGTCTCAGATCCATAAGTAAGAACTGGCAAAACACATTTATTAAAAGCCTTCCTTTTCAAACACATAGGCATATTTCCTTTTAATATCAAGTTATTTCTACCAAAAGCACTCTAACCAAGTTTAATTCTATGATTAATTTCATCCATTATATTTCCATCTGTATTAATAATCTGACCAAGGTATTTGTAACTGTTAACAACTTCTAACTCATCATAAGAAAATCTATTAAACATTACTTTAGTCTTCATAACATTTATCTTTAGTCCTACTTTCCTACTTTCATCTGATAACTCCTGCAACATTTCCTGTAGTTCTAAAGCTTTATTTGAAACAACAACTACATCATTTGCAAAATCTAAATGACTTAAATAATCTCCATTTACTTTCACTCCTTTAGCTTCCCATTTTAATCCACAAAATACTTTTTGCAGCACTGCTGTAAAAATTTTTGGAGATATGGAGTCACCCTGTCTTACACCCTTTTCAATGTTGATTTTCCAACTATCATTATGTAATCTAATTGTTGCTGTTGCATTTTTATAAATATTCTTCAAAATATGACAATATCCTGGATCTACACCTTGATGATCCAATGTTTTGATCACTGAAGAAATGTTTATAGAATCAAATGCCTTTTCATAGTCTACAAATCCTAAGCATAATGGCAATTCATATTCATTTGTCCTTTCTATAATTTCTCTCAATACCTGGATATGATCTATTGTACTAAAACCACTTTTAAATCCAGCTTGTTCTCTTGGTTAGTGGAAATCCAGTGTTTTCTGTAGACAAGTTGTAATTATCTTAGTAAAAATTTTGTATAAAACTGATAAAAGACTGATAGGTCTGTAACTTTTAATATTTTCTTTATCACTTTTTTTAAATATTAATATTAATACTGCATTCTTCCAATCATCTGGTACATCTTTATCATTTAGACATTTGGTATATAACTTTGCTAAAAAATTTTTTATTTCTTCACCTGCTTCTTTTAATATATCAATTACAATTCCATCATTACCTGGAGTCTTCCCTTTCTTCATAAATTTAATTGCATGTCTCATTTCCTCATTCAAAATTCTGGGCAATTCGAAAGATATAATATGTGTAGGAGGCACTTGTTCTTTATTACTATATAATTATTGATAGAAGTCTTCTACATATTTTATGATGTCATCTCTCTTTTTAGTAATAACGCCATCTTTTTTTTTTATTGCAGATATAAATTTTCTACCAATACCAAAATGTTGTTTTACATTCTTTGGACTTTTATTCTCTTCTACAGCTTTCCTTGTTAGTTCACAATTATATTTTCTTATATCATTTTCAACTCTTTTCTGCATCATAATACAAAATTCGAGATATTCAATCCTTTTTAATGCATCATTGTTGTATATTCTCATATTCCTTCTTTTCTTCATAAATTCTCTAGTCTCAATAAAATTTTTATTGGTCAATTGCTTTTTTCTACAGCTATCTTTGTTGCAGTTTTTAAAAGTGTATCACTTATTTTCCTATTAATATCATTCAAATCTGAATCATGTTCAAAATCTACTAATACTTGAAACCGATTTGTAAGTTCTAATTTAAATTCATTAGAATGTTTCTGAAGATTAGGAATATCAACTATAAACATTGTTTTTCTTAATAATTTTTGTCTCTCTAGTTTTGCATTAACATGTATCTTATATCTTACTAATCGATGATCACTTCCTGTGTTAAATTTATTAAGAACATTACAATCTTGAAATATATATTTTCGGTTAGTCAAAATATAATCCAATTCTGATGTACCTTCATTTGGATGCTTCATATCCATTTCCTTTTAACCTTTTTCTCAAAAAAAGAATTCATAATATAAAGTTTTTCTTTTTCTGCAAACTCCACAAGTCTATGTCCTCTCTCATTTCTATTACCATAACCAAAATTACCTACAACATTTTCATCTTTCATTTGTTTACCAATTCTGGCATTAAAGTCTCCCATAACAATTTTAAAATGTTGTTTACTCTGATAAAAAGTCTTTTGTACATCCATATAAAAATCTTCTATAACTTCATCACTATGAGAACTTGTTGGGGCATACACCTGAATTATCTGCATTTGGTATCTGCTATTAAGTTGTAAAACTAATCTTGCCACTCTGTCTGATACACCATCAATCTCCATAATGTTATTCTTCCATTTTTTATTTATAATGAATCCTATTCCACTTGTATTTCCAATATTTGTGCCTTTATAGTAGAATATATGTCCACTTTTTAAATCAATTGTTTCTTCACCTTTTCTTCTAACTTCACAAAGTTCAATAATATCCCATTTAATATAAGACAGTTCTTTTTCTAACTCTTGCAATCTTCCTTCACTTAAAAGTGATCTGCAGTTGTAAGTACCTAAATAAAAAGTCGTCATCAAATGGCAGCCTGAGTCCACAATCAGGGGATTTTTAGCACCCTCTGCCTTCGGACACCAACCGCTGCCTTGGTTGGTGACTTCACAGTCTCCTGGAAATAAGGGCCATGATTTATTTTTGTCTGTTATGATTGTATATATTGGAAAAAATATTCTTAAACTCGGAGGTAAAAAGCCAATAAACTAACCGCGCTGGCTAATGCATGTTGGTGAGCAGCCCATCCATGTTCGTATACTATATGAATAATCACATAGTAATAACAGCTGCAATGACAAGAACATATGGAGTGGACATTAGGAATTTGTCCTGCTCAGTTCCTTTAAGGCCTCGAAGAGGAATCAAAGGGTCTCCTTTCAGTTAATAGCAAACTCCTTTCTGCAAATCCATAAGTAAAAACTGGTAAAACACATTTATTAAAAACCATTCTTTTCAAACACACGGGCATATTTCCTTTTAGTATCAAGTTATTTCTACCAAAAGCACTCCCACCAAGTTTAATTCTCTGATTAATTTCATCCATTATGTTTCCATCTGTATTAATAATCTGACTAAGATATTTGTAGCTGTTAACTTCTTCTAACTCATCGTAATCAATCTTTATTTTCATATTTTGAGAAGATCCATTGAACATTACTTTAGTTTTTTTAACATTTATCTTTAGTCCTATCTTTCTACTTTCATCTGATAACTCCTGCAACATTTCCTCCACTCGAAGTATGGAGAGATGCATGTTAGGAGTAGCAAGAAATGATCGAAAAAGCAATATATCGGTAAGAGAACAAACAGATGTTATTGACCTCATTGAAAAATTAAAAGACTGAAGTGGAGTTTGGCTGGATATATTGCTAGAAGAGATGATTATAGATGGACAATTGAAATCTTAAACTGGATTGCAAGAGATAGTAAAAGACCCAGAAAGAGATCACATGTGAGATGGATGGATGAAATAAGAAAGTGTGCAGGGGTGATGTGGAGAAAAGAAGCTAAAGATAGGTGAAGATGGTTTGAATTTGAAGAGACTTTCATCCTGCAGTAGATTGATAATGGTTGATGATGATGATGATGATGAATTGTATCTAATGGAAAATCTATATCGATATCATTTGCAATTCTTAAATCTAATATATGATTGATGACAGACAATTTTAAAACTTAATTGCGCTTTCTGTTGAATATATTACACAAAGATGAATATTGTTTGTGGAAGGTTTGTGTTAATGACATTTTATTTAAAGTTATATATTAGATTATTTTTATTTTCTAGTTTAATTAAAAGTTTTTTAAAAAATTCTAACTTATATTTTTATACTTTTCTAAATATATTTAACCATTGGTATTAACATCCAGAGTAGTAAAGGAAATAATGTATGAGTAATATTATTGTCTTTTCTTCTTCATATATTGCTAGCTGACTAGTGGCTGCACTAAGATGGGAATTAACCTACGATCTTTAAATTCGTGGATATTGAATTTAAGGTGAATTTAAGATGATTATTACCATGAAAGGTAACAATCAAAAGAAATTTTATCCTTGATCTTAAAATAAAAAAACAACAGAGAAATCAGACACTCCGCAAGAATGTTATTTTTAATAGGATAACCTAGTTGATTAGGATAATCCCTTATATTCAGTATTCATGAACTTAGAAGCCACTGGTTAAATTTCTATTCTAATAACGTCATAAGTCATCCCAGAAACACCTGAAGAAGAGAGAATAATACTACTCAAAATATAATTCTATATTAATTTGTATGCTGTTATCAACAATTAAATGTATTTTTGGAAAAAAGTTTTTTCTAACTATATTTGTCATATAAACTTGATGAGTAAAATAGTCCAATATATAAAAGTGGCATAATCTTAAATCTTGCTCAGACAATATTTATTGTCATATAAGATACCCCCCCCTCCAAAAAAAACCCCAGTTTGGTTAATAAATGATTGTTCACCAATTCAATATTGTTACGATACGTGTTGAAAGATCTATGAATGTGTATTAATTATATCATCACAAATTTTCTGAGAGGTAGAATTAATAGCTGATAAATTTAATGTTTTCTTTTATTAGTTATCTAGAATCTTTTTTTCCCCATGTGTCAAAGCATTGGTCGGGAAGCGAATCCCGCAAACCCGGGACAATTGCTTGTAAGACAGCTGCACTGACCACTCGGCCACCAACGCTTGATCTTATTTTTTTTAATCATAATTTTCAATATTTATACAGAAATGTAATGGTGATCCACACATGGTCGAGTTATAGAATTGATCAACTTTAATTAAAATTAGTAGGGATCGATATACATATTAATTACAGTATAAAGGAAAAACTAGAAAATTATTAATATACATACATATGTCAATCCACGCTAATTTTAATTAAAGATGGTCTTTTTTTTCTTAATTATTGAAAATAATTCACAAAAGAATGAATTTATCATAATCAGTGCATCATTCACATTTAGCTCAATTCTATCACAACCATCGATCAATGCAAAAGTCAGACAAACTCCCATATCTAAGTCGTTCAGTTCATTCTTATCACAACCATTCATTAGCCCACATTATAGATACATCAAGAACCTACATTTTTTCAAGCAAGGCATATAGCACGTTACAGTTTAACTTCATATATTTTATATCTATCTATCTACCTACCTACTGTAACGGTATTGAAGCAATGGATCTGGAAGTCCGATCCATGCTTCACAGCCTCCTATAAACTTAATTACTATTGTAGGCCTGAATTAAGTTTATAGCCCAATATTAGCAGGGTTTTGCATTAAAGCTAAAATTAATTATGTTTATTAAATTTGTATTTACATTTAAATATTTTGTGTTAAATAAATTCCATTCGAAGATTAAATCTCTGTTAGTAAAAATTACTTGTAAAACCTGTTAGTCAAACATATATATACGTCAAGCGTATATATATGAGTTAATGCAAAATTCTGCTGAAAAAATGCTTATTTTATTAAAAGAAATAATATATTTTTCTTTTTAAAATTTTGTTAAAATATGGCGTATGATTTTATTTTAAGATAAGCCTGCCAACATTTCTAAAAGGAATGGTATGTTTAATTAGTTAGTCCATTCAAGGCAATTAGAGATGGCCTTTTAATTAAATAAAATTCAAACTTAAATGCACAATTTGATAAAAAGAAATTGAAAGTTTATTTTTAGTAAAAACTTACTTCGAAACAAAGAAGTGTAGGGGGCTTATCAAGATCTAAAATCATACGCAAACAATAGAAGGGTAGCGGACAAAAGGTATAAAAAGGAGAGGAGAACAAAAGACTGGGCTCTCTCTGGTTCTTTTTGCTGATCTATGCAGATCCTGTGCTGTGAGTCACTATATTTTTATGTCTAAAAGCAGAAAATATTGTTCCTGAATTCCTGGAAATCACCATTAGAAGTTTCAGCATGCGACATGCTAAAAGTGATAGTAATTTGATGAACATGAAAATGATTGGCGGTTAGGCAAACGGCTTTGCCTGCCTCCGGAGTCCTAATCCAGCAAAATGCTGTGACATGACAAAATAGAAGCCTGAACTGTGTGCCGGTCTGTGTGACCATTCGATTAAAATGCTACAGAATTTCCATTTCCTTGTCCAGACAAATCTCAACATCTTCAATCAAGCCACTACATCAAGGGAATGGGATCCATAAATAAGGACTGGTAACTGTTTAAAAATCTCCTCATGAACTCTTTATTGCTCTACCATTTTCATAAATACCTTTCTAAATTGTTCCATTTAATTATATCTATCTTGTAACCATTTTTTTTATTAGACTAATATTAATTTTATCTTTTATCGTTTGGTCATTTACTTATTAAAAATTCTTCTCCTTCGCTATTCCTCATTTTAAAATGTATTTAAATGTTTTCTTGTTTTTATTTGCAGTGTAAATTATTTTTTTATTTGAAACTTTCCAAATTAATAATTTTATTAAAGTTGAAAAGATATTGATTTAAACCGCACGATATTATGTCATTACTCGGCCTTATTATCAATTTATTTATTATATAATCAACCAGGGAATAGTGGAGGTAGTTTAAACATTCCTAATATTTTCAAATGTCATTTATTAAAAATATGTTATTTAATCTAAAAGCTTAGTTTTCTAATTTTCTTTCAATTTCTTAGTAGCTTAATCTTTTATTTTTACTTATCAAATGATCCAGGCACGCACAAACACATTTAATATTATATGTTTTTATATGCACATTTAACTGATTTACTCCCATAAGTGATCCATCCATGTCTCTCTCTGATGCTAAGCCTGGGCCTGGTAGGAAAATAATCTATGCGTGTCTCAGATAATGTTGTTGGTTTGTAGTTAGCCTCGAGAATAGGCAAATAGGGCAGAGGTCATAGTATTCTTGATTTAATATCTCACGTATGGATGGTCTCGAGGTACTTTCGCCTAGTATTCGAACTGGGTTAAACCAACATACATCATCTGACCGTCACAGTATATATATGCAGTTACATTATTTTAAAATTAAAATAAAAGGGGGGAAATAATTTAAGTAAAAATGATTTTATTAAAAACTAAAAACCAAAATTAAAGGACTTATGTTAACATATATATATTGCACAGATGAAAAACTTTAAAAGTATTTTAAAAAAAAAAGAATTTAAAAGTACTTTTTGTAAAAAAAATAAAGATCTAAAGATAGATTAATATTTTTTATTATATGTTTTTTATAGATTAATATTTTTATTTTAAGTTATATAAAAAAAAATAGAAATAAATGTTAATGAATTTCTATTTTAAGAATCATGTTTAATCTTAATAAATGGAAATGATTGTTTTATTAATTAAATGTAAAGCAAACTAGCCCTTGGGGCACTTAAATAATAAGGTCAGATAAGAAAATGAAATTAAAGATTGACCAATGGAAGCACCAAGCCAGCATGGGCCAGAAAGAAAAACATCCGAACTTTAGGATCAGTGACATCATGTTTGAAATATCCGTAAAAATGCTGATAAAAGGCTATAAAAGTATAAGAGAAAATTATTAAAGAGAGTTGTTGTTGTTTTAATCTGATTATGAATTCACATATGAACTGTAGCTGTATTGCAGACTCCATGACGTAAAAATCTGCAATAGATCTCATTTCCTGTTATACACCAGCTGAGGCAGCCTCCAAACTAATGATTACTGAATGGCAGCAAACAACGAACCGGTCTTCCCCAAATATTAAATGGACTTCAGTTGTATGAGTGCAAAGTATTATGGACAAGACAGACTTCAGACTTCTCATGGAAAGTATGAAATCTTTTGGTTATTCACTACAAACTTTAACAAACTTTCAATTAGTAATATAAAGTATGAACTCTTATCTGACTTAAAGAATTCTAAATCAGTTAATAATAATATTTATTTTTATGTATAAATTTGCTAATCTAATCATTTCCATTTTTCTTTATTTATTTTTGTATTTATTAACTAAATTATTAAAATGTATTAAATTTAAGTTGGGTGTAGATGGTTGCATAGATTTGTTAAGTTTGGGGTTAAGTCATTGGGGTTCATTTCAGACTATTTGTTTCATAGTTTGGTCAATGCCTGTGGAGGGATATATGGGTATTTATATCAATGTATTGTGAAGTTTATTAGCATACAGTGCAATGTGCCCAAAAGAATGCATGACCCAAAGGTTTAGTCATTGTGTTGCAATGGATATGGATGTATTTTCCCACACCATGGATTTCCTTTTTGCTCTGGGTGTTTATAGTAAGATGACCAAGACTGCAATCCACCATTACAGAGCATCTTTAATATATATATATATGTAAAATAAATAAAAATATCCGTTAATTAAAAATAATATTGTAATTATAATTGAAATAATATTTTTAAACGGTTTATAAACAATTCAAACAATCTTTAAATCCGCAGAAGTACTTTCGGTTACTTTCAAACCTGCCTCAACTGCTATTAAATTCAAAAACTAAAAGCGGAAGCAAACGTCATCAATTCAAATTCCACGAATCTCGTATTTTAATGTTAGAAGCTTGTCGATTTATCAAATGTGTTTTATTCCTGTTTATAAAAATTGCCTCTTTAATTTTTCTTTTACTATGGTTTCTCTCTTCATGAAGAATTTTCACATTTTCAAAATTAAATTTAAATTTATGTTTACATGTTTTTTCATGATCAAAGAAAACTGAAGAAGATATTAAATCACCATTATTTTTATTTTTTACACGCTTATATAACAATTCGTGTTCCTTCAATCTTTTCTCAATGTTGCACCTAGATTCACCTATATATGATAGCATACAATCACATATATATAGGTGAATCTAGGTCAACATTGAGAAAAGATTGAAGGAACACAATGTTATATAACGTTAAAAATAAAATAATTGATTTAATATCTTCTTCAGTTTTCTTTGATCATGAAAAACATGTAAACATAAATTTAAATTTAATTTTGAAAATGTGAAAATTCTTCATAAAGAGAGAAACCATAGTAAAAGAAAAATTAAAGAGGCAATTTTTATAAACAGGAATAAAACACATTTGATAAATCGACAAGCTTCTAACATTAAAATACGAGATTCGTGGAATTTGAATTGATGACGTTTGCTTCCGCTTTTAGTTTTTGAATTTAATAGCAGTTGAAGGTTTGAAAGTAACCGAAAGTACTTCTGCGGATTTAAAGATTGTTTGAATTGTTTATAAACCGTTTAAAAATATTATTTCAATTATAATTATATATATATATTCCAAATGATTTTCTTCACCAGACATATGCTCATTCCTGTGCTGGATGAGAATTATTTCTTTTAAATAATATCATGCTGCAGATACACATTCCTGTCAGTGTGGTTTTATGCTAGCATCTTCATATTGCATTGGTTGCATCTGTATATTAGGAAGTAAGCATTGGTTTGGCTATGAACTTTTAGCCTGAGGTTGAATGTTTTTTTGAATAGTTTTTAATTGTGTAGTCTATCTATACTAAACATTCTAAAATAAAAATCTTATATAAACTGTCCATCTTTGCGGACTTACTAAATGAAATAATTTAAAGTTGTAATTATAAATTTATTTAAATGCACATTGATTACATATAGCATTTTTATGTGCACATTATTGAGGTTACAGCCTTAGTAAATATTAAATGAAATAATTTAAATTTAAAATTGAAATCTAAAACTAGATCAATTTATTTTTCAAATTTAAATATGTTCATCAATAAATGTTCTTGTGTGTTATTTCTGGCAGTGGCTTATTTATTTTTTACTTAAAATCTTATTATTCATTAGTTTGGTTTCATAATATTATATCCGGGTTGTATTTTAAGCAAAGATTGCAGTTATTTTTTGTTGGTGATGTTGTTATTTCTTAAAGATCTTCAAATACGTAGTTGTGTGTATACATGTGTGCACACATCCACTTGATATATATTGGTAAATATGACACCTCGTGCTGAGAGTCTCAATGTATTTACCCATATAACCCTTAAGTTATTATTGTCAATGCTGCACCTTATGATGAGTGTTAATGGGTTTACTATATTGTAAACTTTTCGTAAGCAATTCAATTAATATAATTATATTTAGAATAGTTTGTGGTATACATTAGTGCTGCATGTATATACATATATGTATAGGAACTTATTATTTATGAAATATAAATTCAGCACCTCATCTGTGAGTGCCCTCAGGTAATTATTCCAATGCAACCTCATCAGTGGTTTATTTTATTTCTTTAATATTAAAAATATATTTTAAGAATTTAAATCCTTTTTTATGAAGAATTTATTATAAATCTCTGCTTTTCCTTGAACTAATGGCATGGGCTAATGGTCAATAATAAAATAAAAAGTGGATCTTAACACTATGTATCTGCCTACTATATAAATTTTCTAGGTTCGAATGGCCTAGTAGAACCCTGTATGGCAGATAGTGAAAGAGTCTAATCACCCCGACCATTATACTACCTAGTACCTACATACATACCTAGCTACCTACCTACCCATTTATCTCCCTCCCTCCCTACATACCTACCTACCTACCTGTCTTATCTACATATCTATAGAGAGAGATTTTAAACTTCTATTCCATCACACATTACTGAGGCATATGATCCAAGACATATGAAAAAGTTAATAAAGAACATAAGAGAAAAATTCTGTTGATTTAAAGGAAGGAAAATGTTTATAACAAAAGTCACTTGGTAGAGCACAGGCTTGGTTAAAATTGAAATACAATTAAGTCTAATACTAATTGCCTAATGAAATGACTAGTTCTGGAAGACTGTAAACTGAAAAGCAGTGTGGTGGACCAATGATCAAGTTCATTAATTTAGAAATTTAATTACCAATCATAATATGCAAAATATAAATGTGTACATGCAAATATTGTATATAACAGACATAACAACACTTGCGCATGTTTTAATCAATTATAATCCAAGTAATTCATGACAGATAAGATTTCACCAAAATACTTCCAAAGAGGACCAGTAAAGGAAAAGCCAATACCTACAATTCATCAATAAACAATTGCATTATTACATTAAAAAAATAGCTAAGCTTTTAAAATTCTCTCTAGGGCTTGGTCTCCAGCTAAAAAAATTAAATAATATAGTGGTAATACAGTCTGTAATACAAACTGTAAATACATTATTTAAGGACAAAGACTTGCCATATGATGAGGATTTGAATATTTTTTCATCCGTGTTAATAAATCCACGTTTAAAACTTTCCATTCACAAAACCTTTAAGCTAGAAACTAGTCGGGAAATATAATAAGACAACACTAAAAAGGAATTTAATTAACACGACTATTCAAATGATTATTAATTACTCAAGTGTACGATAGGTGCCAGAACTGGAGCGGAATCGTTTTTTCTTCTTTATAAGTGTATAACTTGATTGAAAATATTAACATGAAAATTTTTCTCATTAGTATGAGATTAAAAAAATTAGTGGTGTTTAAGGAAGCATTGATGACACAATATTTTTATCTTTCAGTTTTGGTTTGATAAAAATTTCTTAAATAAGATTTAATTCATCTTCATCTTTAAACAATGAATTAAGTTTCGTTATTTAAATCAGCGTTTCCCAACCTTTTTTGGCTCGTGTACCACTTGGTAGTAAATCACGCTAAATTGTACCACTTCGTAAAAATGATTGTATTTCGTGAAATTTGTTATTGCAAGTGTGTTATTTTATTTGCATTATAAATATTATAGGGTGACAATGTATGTATTCACATCTCATAATGAGACAAATTACATTGAAACACACCTAAACGTCACGCCAGATTATAAACTCACTGAAATTATAAACTCACTGTAACATATTTATATGTATGAGTTTGTTCAAAGTTTTATATTTTTTCCAAAATAATTTATTAAAGATTACATTATTACATTAAAGGTTATTTGGTACATATTTTGTTCAAAGTGTTTTCTCATTCCTTCATTTGGTTTTCCCAAATTTGAGTCTGTTTTCTCTTTTTCGGAGCATCTTGCTATTGGTTGGGCTATGGAGAGGATAAATCCAGCATGTCACAAGTCATGGTAAAAATAACCTTAGGGGTTATCAGGCTATCTCTTGTTCTTGTTTTCTTTATATTGTTCAGCATGAAGTTAATAGGATTAAAATTTTGATGACTAAATACTAGCTTACATCTAGTAATCCACAATAGATGATCAAGAATTAATGAGAGTCTAATTTCTGGATATGATCCTTTTCTGATACATTCTTTCAAATTAAATAATTTAGATTGATTTGCGATCCGACTCATTATTTATCTACTATTTTGTCATATTCGTTTACTAATAAATGGTTTTAATAAAAACACAATTATAAAAAACCAATTAATATATTTTCTTATCATAATCAAATTTAATGAGATCTTTGTGCTTGTTTCGAACAACATAATTTTTTGAAATTTGGTTCAAAAGATGCGAGGTATCCCCTTAAGTCTACAGCTGCATTCAATCTTTTCGATACTTATTTTTTTAAAAATATTTGAAGAAAAAGCTCTTCCTACTAATTCCGTAATAGTAAACGGTAATAATAATTTAAGAGCTTTCTCAGAAAGTTGTTCATATTCTTTAATGTTTAACCAAAAATTAATTAGATTGTGTCGTTTGAATTCTACTTGTAAAGTTCTGTCACATGATAATTCTATTAAATTTTCTTTATTCTTTATTGATAATGATATAGCTCTTTCTAAATTTTCTGCATAGAAGGGGTTTGAAAGCCAATTATCATTTATGCTTTCGGGTTTGGAAAATATTCCATGAAAGACAATTTTAATCCTGTTAAATGTGCTATTATATTTTCTCATATATCTTGAGACAGACTAACTTTATTTTCAAACAAAATTTCCTTTTTTTAAATATGTAGAGTTTCGAATACTTCCAGTTGATTGTTTTCGATACTTATATATATTACTGTTTCCAAAAATCTAATTTCTTAATCATACTTTCAATTTTATCATTAACATTAAAGATCGTTATCGACTGTACATATTAACAACTTTATTGTATAATATTATTAATTAAAATAATTTTTATGAATTATAGGAAAAAACGTTTCTATGATATTTGTATGATTTAATTTTTTTTATGTCCGCCATTATTGATTATTTTTCGTGTACCACCAACCAGCAACTCGCATACCACCAGTGGTACGCGTACCACAGGTTGGGAAACACTGATTTAAATAATGGCCATTCAGGCAGTATAACAGCTCTACTTTACTGGGATGAATATTCAGTTTGAGCAGTTTTGATGAAAAGTAATATTCTGAGATGCAGTCTGTTTTCAACACAAAAATCATTGATCACAACCCATATGATGTGTCACATAATTTTATCAAAATAAAATGTATTAAACGTTAATGTCATAAGAAAGAAATGCATATCAAAATCAATATTTTTTGAAGTGTTGCTTACTATAATAACACTTATACATATGTAAATTTTAAAAAAAGTATAATTATTATTTACTGTCTTATGGCTTTTTAATTAAAATGTGTGCTTGGCTTATAAATGGTAGATTAGTGTTGATATCAGAGAAGATAGGGCCTTATTTTCAGTTTGTTAAAAAATGCAAATTGTAAGATACTGTATACTTATAGTATGAATATTCAGAAATTATTACTTCATAAATAATATATGTATGCATATACATATATATTGTACTGAATCCTTTTTTATGGATGGTGATGATGATTAAAAACCAATTTGTTGTATGATTCATTTATATGTGATTTATAAGAATCAACCCATATGTAGACTAAGGCTTATTTGGCCACAAGCCAGAAACTAATCTGGGGATATTGGATGAGTAGGTGCTAGATGGGGATTTTATTCACAAGCCTTCTGGCAATCCATTAATTACTCTGGTTGGCACTGAGTGGCAATACTGTATGGATAGTTTTGTCTGTTTTTATATCAACATTTGTGATAATAATCAAATGGCTAGTCAGTTAGATTTCTTGACCATGTTACACCAAAGCAATACTCAGAGGGTAAGTCAAAAAGGTCTCACATTCAAAAGAATTTTATGGGGTAAGTATCCCTAAGTCACCACATTCTTTTCTGAAAGAGTGCCTTTAGGAACTCCTCTTATAATATGATCATGAGAATATCATTCCCTTTCATTCCCTTGATAAATTTTTTCAGGATGTGTGACAAACTATTTCTAGAGAATAGACAACAATGTTTAAAAATAATATAAATATTTTTTTATTTATTTACAATATCTAAAATATTTACACCCACTACTATTTACTCCTGTACAAATTAAATGAATATAAGTTAATGCTAAAACAGGGATATATTCATAGTAAAGAAAGGACAGTTTAACTTAACAGAGTTTGGCCCCATGAGCAATGATATATGAATGATAGAACCCCACCTTCACCCATTTATTATTAGTAATTAACAAACAAATACATAAACATTAAAATAAAATAAACATTAAAATATGTGGAAATAACAACAAATATTAAGAATGAAAAAATATTAAAATATTTGTTATAATATTGAGAAATATTAAGCATCAAAAAGAAAATAAAATTAAAACAAGAACAAACATTGACATTCCTAAATGTTCTTGTCACAAAATTTTTTCATGGCCAAATCAGAATTACAATGTGAAAACCCACATATACAAAAAAATATTTGGCATATACATCTAATCAGGGCCTTTCAGAGAAAATATGAGGTCTGGGGAAACTAATATTTTTGGGTCTCTTCAAAATTTAAAATAGAAACATGGGGAGCTTTCAGGGCTGAAAACAGGACTCCAGGAGCAGTTAGTTACAAGTTGCAGAAACAAGCAAGCAGATCAGATCCAGATAGCACTTGGATATGGTAGATTCACTCTAGCACTGTTAGTATTGTAAAACATTGTTAGCACAGAACTAACTGACAATAGGCTGAGACTATTAGTTCTGCCAATCACCAAGTGCTGCAGTCACAGAATCATGAGATTGGCATCTTCTCCTTAAACTGGCTTACATTTTTGACTTTGTGGTATGCCTGCTCGAAAAAGTTTTTTCTCAAATATTTTTTTGGGGAATTTAACTGTAAAATTAGGACTATTCTATGAGCCATGACATTGCTTTGCCTTCTCTTATATTTTTGTTTAACATATTGAGTTGCAAAATTGAGGCCCCTAATATTGTAAGACCCAGGGCAGCTGCCCCTTTCATTTTTCCTTCTGATTGACTGCATCTAATCATAACAGACAAAAATTGGAATTATAATATTACTATTGAATAGAGCAAAAGAAATTTGTTCAAAACTAGTGATTGGATAAAAGAAAACTCTTACATAGAACAAACTCTCATGAAAAGATTATCAGTCAATGAACATTAAGAGAACCATAAATATGCAACAAATAAAATCATCAAGAAAAAAACAATTAAAGGCACTGCAGTGCATTTTTAGATATCAAGGATAGAAGACAATGTAAACAACACTGCAATCAAATGTATTGGCTCAGACTCCATTAAATACCATAGTCTGACCATGCAATCTCCCTGGCCACTCTATAAAAGTTAAGCAAGCATATTAATGATGATCCCATTGCATTAAAAAAAGTCTATGAAACCCTACTTTAAGATAAGGACAGAAATAGATAAATAATGTTATCTTAAAGAAAATTGGATGGAGAATTAATTGGATAGAGAATTGATATACTTTCAAAATTAAAACTTTATTTACACTTTAGAGTAGATACAAGAGAAATCAATGACAGCATAAAATTAGGTCAATAACAAAGTCTCAATGAAGACATATAAATATGGTATGCAAATCATATATATATATATATGATAAACAAAAATGCAAGTTAAAAAACTTGCTAACGCTTGTATTTATGTCCACAGATGGCGTCCTACCAAAAACACCTATCAAGCGTATTTTCGTTTACATAAACGTCAGAGTAGTTAGTATTCACTATCTCTAACTATAATTCCACTTTCAGATCATGATTTCAAGCTATTTGCTATCGTCAGTGAAAGACAGGAATAAAGAAACTAGATCTAAATACAAACTCTGAGCGTTTATGAAACAATTTCTATTCAGCTTGCAAGCGTGAATTTTTTAGACACGTAATGTCTTCAAACTCAGCATAGCAAACCAGATAGCTATATGGGTCTGATCTCAGTTCAGCATCACCACATAGTAGAAGCCTCTGCAATCTATATCATTGCAAGAAAGACCTCAAAGGTACATTTATGATAAACAAAAATGCAAGTTAAAAAACTTGCTAACGCTTGTATTTATGTCCACAGATGGCGTCCTACCAAAAACACCTATCAAGCGTATTTTCGTTTACATAAACATCAGAGTAGTTAGTATTCACTATCTCTAACTATAATTCCACTTTCAGATCATGATTTCAAGCTATTTGCTATCGTCAGTGAAAGACAGGAATAAAGAAACTAGATCTAAATACAAACTCTGAGCGTTTATGAAACAATTTCTATTCAGCTTGCAAGCGTGAATTTTTGAGACACGTAATGTCTTCAAACTCAGCATAGCAAACCAGATAGCTATATGGGTCTGATCTCAGTTCAGCATCACCACATAGTAGAAGCCTCTGCAATCTATATCATTGCAAGAAAGACCTCAAAGGTACATTTATGATAAACAAAAATGCAAGTTTTTTAACTTGCTAACGCTTGTATTTATGTCCACAGATGGCGTCCTACCAAAAACACCTATCAAGCGTATTTTCGTTTACATAAACGTCAGAGTAGTTAGTATTCACTATCTCTAACTATAATTCCACTTTCAGATCATGATTTCAAGCTATTTGCTATCGTCAGTGAAAGACAGGAATAAAGAAACTAGATCTAAATACAAACTCTGAGCGTTTATGAAACAATTTCTATTCAGCTTGCAAGCGTGAATTTTTTAGACACGTAATGTCTTCAAACTCAGCATAGCAAACCAGATAGCTATATGGGTCTGATCTCAGTTCAGCATCACCACATAGTAGAAGCCTCTGCAATCTATATCATTGCAAGAAAGACCTCAAAGGTACATTTATGATAAACAAAAATGCACGTTAAAAAACTTGCTAACGCTTGTATTTATGTCCACAGATGGCGTCCTACCAAAAACACCTATCAAGCGTATTTTCGTTTACATAAACGTCAGAGTAGTTAGTATTCACTATCTCTAACTATAATTCCACTTTCAGATCATGATTTCAAGCTATTTGCTATCGTCAGTGAAAGACAGGAATAAAGAAACTAGATCTAAATACAAACTCTGAGCGTTTATGAAACAATTTCTATTCAGCTTGCAAGCGTGAATTTTTTAGACACGTAATGTCTTCAAACTCAGCATAGCAAACCAGATAGCTATATGGGTCTGATCTCAGTTCAGCATCACCACATAGTAGAAGCCTCTGCAATCTATATCATTGCAAGAAAGACCTCAAAGGTACATTTATGATAAACAAAAATGCAAGTTTTTTAACTTGCTAACGCTTGTATTTATGTCCACAGATGGCGTCCTACCAAAAACACCTATCAAGCGTATTTTCGTTTACATAAACGTCAGAGTAGTTAGTATTCACTATCTCTAACTATAATTCCACTTTCAGATCATGATTTCAAGCTATTTGCTATCGTCAGTGAAAGACAGGAATAAAGAAACTAGATCTAAATACAAACTCTGAGCGTTTATGAAACAATTTCTATTCAGCTTGCAAGCGTGAATTTTTTAGACACGTAATGTCTTCAAACTCAGCATAGCAAACCAGATAGCTATATGGGTCTGATCTCAGTTCAGCATCACCACATAGTAGAAGCCTCTGCAATCTATATCATTGCAAGAAAGACCTCAAAGGTACATTTATGATAAACAAAAATGCAAGTTAAAAAACTTGCTAACGCTTGTATTTATGTCCACAGATGGCGTCCTACCAAAAACACCTATCAAGCGTATTTTCGTTTACATAAACGTCAGAGTAGTTAGTATTCACTATCTCTAACTATAATTCCACTTTCAGATCATGATTTCAAGCTATTTGCTATCGTCAGTGAAAGACAGGAATAAAGAAACTAGATCTAAATAAAAACTCTGAGCGTTTATGAAACAATTTCTATTCAGCTTGCAAGCGTGAATTTTTTAGACACGTAATGTCTTCAAACTCAGCATAGCAAACCAGATAGCTATATGGGTCTGATCTCAGTTCAGCATCACCACATAGTAGAAGCCTCTGCAATCTATATCATTGCAAGAAAGACCTCAAAGGTACATTTATGATAAACAAAAATGCAAGTTAAAAAACTTGCTAACGCTTGTATTTATATCCACAGATGGCGTCCTACCAAAAACACCTATCAAGCGTATTTTCGTTTACATAAACGTCAGAGTAGTTAGTATTCACTATCTCTAACTATAATTCCACTTTCAGATCATGATTTCAAGCTATTTGCTATCGTCAGTGAAAGACAGGAATAAAGAAACTAGATCTAAATACAAACTCTGAGCGTTTATGAAACAATTTCTATTCAGCTTGCAAGCGTGAATTTTTTAGACACGTAATGTCTTCAAACTCAGCATAGCAAACCAGATAGCTATATGGGTCTGATCTCAGTTCAGCATCACCACATAGTAGAAGCCTCTGCAATCTATATCATTGCAAGAAAGACCTCAAAGGTACATTTATGATAAACAAAAATGCAAGTTAAAAAACTTGCTAACGCTTGTATTTATGTCCACAGATGGCGTCCTACCAAAAACACCTATCAAGCGTATTTTCGTTTACATAAACGTGTCTAAAAAATTCACGCTTGCAAGCTGAATAGAAATTGTTTCATAAACGCTCAGAGTTTGTATTTAGATCTAGTTTCTTTATTCCTGTCTTTCACTGACGATAGCAAATAGCTTGAAATCATGATCTGAAAGTGGAATTATAGTTAGAGATAGTGAATACTAACTACTCTGACGTTTATGTAAACGAAAATACGCTTGATAGGTGTTTTTGGTAGGACGCCATCTGTGGACATAAATACAAGCGTTAGCAAGTTTTTTAACTTGCATTTTTGTTTATCATAAATGTACCTTTGAGGTCTTTCTTGCAATGATATAGATTGCAGAGGCTTCTACTATGTGGTGATGCTGAACTGAGATCAGACCCATATAGCTATCTGGTTTGCTATGCTGAGTTTGAAGACATTACGTGTCTAAAAAATTCACGCTTGCAAGCTGAATAGAAATTGTTTCATAAACGCTCAGAGTTTGTATTTAGATCTAGTTTCTTTATTCCTGTCTTTCACTGACGATAGCAAATAGCTTGAAATCATGATCTGAAAGTGGAATTATAGTTAGAGATAGTGAATACTAACTACTCTGACGTTTATGTAAACGAAAATACGCTTGATAGGTGTTTTTGGTAGGACGCCATCTGTGGACATAAATACAAGCGTTAGCAAGTTTTTTAACTTGCATTTTTGTTTATCATAAATGTACCTTTGAGGTCTTTCTTGCAATGATATAGATTGCAGAGGCTTCTACTATGTGGTGATGCTGAACTGAGATCAGACCCATATAGCTATCTGGTTTGCTATGCTGAGTTTGAAGACATTACGTGTCTAAAAAAAATTCACGCTTGCAAGCTGAATAGAAATTGTTTCATAAACGCTCAGAGTTTGTATTTAGATCTAGTTTCTTTATTCCTGTCTTTCACTGACGATAGCAAATAGCTTGAAATCATGATCTGAAAGTGGAATTATAGTTAGAGATAGTGAATACTAACTACTCTGACGTTTATGTAAACGAAAATACGCTTGATAGGTGTTTTTGGTAGGACGCCATCTGTGGACATATATATATATATTATTCATTCAGAAGCTGGGAGAAAGTTCAGGTCTTAGGCCTAGGAATTAAGTCTTTAGCCTCATCTCTCACACACATTTATAGTCAGTGCTTGGTCTCTATTAATATAGCAAATCTTCAAACTTTAATGGACAAACTTTAATCTACTACATCCTCCAAACTCTTTAACTATTTGGGCATTCCATCATCAGATTTTCAATGGTAAGAATGGCTGAAGAGTTGGAGAGTGGTGTAGATTGAAGCAGATCTATTAAAGTCTGAAGATTTTCTGTCTTGATATACACCAAGCATTGATTACATATATGTATGGGAGATGATGATCAGGACCAACTGAAGAGTACTGGGTCAGCATAAAATAGGTATATTGGAGATCATTTATCTTGTTCACATTTATATAGTCATGTGTATCAGTTGTATAAAATAGATTGGATAGCTGAAAGGGGCTTGAAAGCCTGGGTTCAAATCTCTTATATTTGTATCTAAACTCCTGGGATATAAAGTATACCTGTATTTAAATATCACAGATTCAGCCTGCATCATGCCCACCACCCTTCTAGGTATTTAAATGAACAAGGTCTAGAGAAATCAGTGACTTAAGTCAACATAGGCATGTCAATAATATTGGCATCATCAAGGGATTTGGGCATCCCATCATCAGATTCTCAATGACATGGATGTCTGAAGAGTTGGAGGGTGGAGTAGACTGAAACCTTGAAGATTTGCTATCTTAATATATAGAAAGAGCACTGATTATATATATATGTGTGTGTGTGTTGGCTATGATGATCTAGATCAAATGATGGGTGCTGGTTCAGCATGAAATACATATACTGGAGATTATTTATCTTTTTCACATGTGTGTGGTCATGTGTATCAGTTGTCTGAGATAGAGTGGATAGCTGAAACTAGCTTGAAAGCCTAGGTTTGAATTGCCTGTAATTATATATATATATATATATGCCCACACACATAATTTAGTATAAAAAGTAAATTTTAGTTTCTTTTATTTATTTTTTCGAGGAGAAAAGCTTAGTACAGAGTTTTTTTAGTTGTGTTTTCTTTTTAGTGATGGGATGAGGATTCTGATATTGATTTGAATGGCTGTTGTCATATTACACCATGTTGAGTTCTATCTCTAATATTGTCCAATCCTATATTTTTTAAAAAATTCATATGCCTTGAAATCTCTAGTCAGAAGAGCAGGGCATAACCTTTAAAAGATTCTAATAATTCACAAAGTAGATTAGCATCTAAGAGTTAATGAAGTATGATTCAAGGGTACTATGGATTTTTAACTTTCAATTCTCGATTTACGATATCCTCTGAGAAATGGTGTGTTTACATTGATGTGTTTTTTGGATTATGGCTGCTTATTGGTTAAAATTAAGATAGCTCTTCTGGTGTTCATGTCTACATTGTCTTAAAGCCAGTGGTAAGTTCTGAAAGCCATTCTCTCTATAGTTGAATGAATGCTGGTCTGATTTTTTAAAAAGGGTTTGAGTAGTTATGATTTTTTTTGCATGACCTATAACAGGGTGGCCAAACTTTTAGACATTAGAGGTGACTTTTTTGGTGAAAGGATACCTGAGGATGACTATATATTTTTTCAGGGCTTCAAATTGGAAACCAGAAAAAAATGTTATTTTTGCTGGAACGGAAAAAAATAATGAAGTCCTGGTTTTTTTAGAATGTACTTATGAATTGGTGCTTTTTTGTAAGGGCTTTTTAGGTATTTACAAATATTGGTGACATTTTTAGAAGATACTTAGGAACTGATGATTTTTTTTTCTATATGATATGAACTGTTGAAGACATTTTACTATGACTAAATTAACTCAGCTCCTTCTAATATTACAATTTGTTCATGTCACTTTATAAAATTATTAAATTACTATATGACATGTTTTAAAACGTTCACAACTTCTTTGTTTTAAAATGAGTTCTTTAAAATCTTGTTTCTCCAGGACAAGTTATTTTCATTTCTCATAAGGAAAATGGCAATTAAATATTTCTAAGAATTTTAGCTCTAGCATTACATAAAACTAATTTAATTCTTTTCAGCTTCTTCCAACCTGCATGTATTTTTGAGATTGACAATAAAAACAGATGTTATTTTAAATTTAACTATTTTTAAATGAGAATAATTTTGAATTTTCACTTTAATATTTTTTATATTCAAATCAGATCTGAATTTATCACCATAATTTGTCAATGTTCATGTCAGTTTCACAGTCAATTTCCAGATATCTTGTGGTCACCCCTGGTAACTAGGAAGAAAAGGGAACACAGTGCAATAATGTATATATGTCAAATTTGATTAGTGAATGTACATGTAGTACAAAGGTCTCAGTTAAAAAAATCAATGATATATCTTTATATAACATCAACAATATATATATATATAAGTCATAACAAAAAAGATCTTTTCAGAAATATTAATTTTTGCCCTTTCCAATGTGCTTCAACTAATTTACAATTACATAGCCAAAAAAAGCTTTTTGTATATGATTATTATTATATATAGTGATGCTGTTATATAAAGATATTTTATATTATATCATTGATTTATTTAAGTATATGTAAAAGCAGTATTTCCATTTTTGATGAAGAGTTTAAATGTAGCAATAAAAAATGAAAATGGATATTGACATTTTCATTTCTTCTGGGTAGAGGGTATTGTTATGGCTATGCCTTAGACCCCATTAAATAGTATAGCCTGAACACAAAAGCTTCTTGGCCAATCTGTAAAAGTTAAGCAAGCATACTAATAAATGGCCCTGATGAATTTAAAAGTCTATGAAAACCTATTTTAAGGTAAGGACAGAAATAGATAAATAATATTTTAAAGAAAATTGGATAGAGAATTCATATATTCCATTGAAAAGTGTAAATTATTAAAGGTATTCAAATTATAGACTAAAATATTGGTGCGGATTAATTTTTTTTGTAATTTTGCATTTTTATTTCATTTTCTATCTTTTGAGTATTGTTAAGAAAAAAAATTAATTAATCTAATTTATTGAAAGGAGACCCTTTGATTCCTCTTGGAGGCCTTAAAGGAACCGAGCAGGGCAAATTCCTAATGTCCACTCCATACGTTCTTGTCATTGCAGCTGTTATTACTATGTGATTATTCATATAGTATACGAACATTGATGGGCTGCTCACCAACACACATTAGCCAGCTTAGTGAGTTTATTGGCTTTTTACCTCTGAGTTTAAGATCAAGAAACACCGTGGTATTTCTTCTCAGTGCCTGATAAGGCAGAATGAATGTTTGTGTAAATGATAAATATTTTTCCAATACATATATACAATTATGGCAGACAAAAATAAAGCATGGCCCTTATTCCCAGGAGGCTGTAAAGTCACCAACCAAGGCAGCGGTTGGTGGCCAAAGGCGGAGGGTGCTAAGAATTCCCTGATTGCAGACCCAGGCTGCCATTTGATGACGACTTTTTATTTATGTACTTACAACTGCAGATCACTTTCAAGTGAAGGAAGATTGCAAGAATTAGAAGAAGAATGGTCTTATATTAAATGGGACATTATTGGACTTTGTGAAGTTAGAAGAAAAGGAGAAGAAACAATCGATTTAAAAAGTGGACATATACTCTATTATAAAGGCACACATATTGGAAATACAAGTGGAGTAGGATTCATTATAAATAAAAAGTGGAAGAACAATATTGTGGAGATTGTTGGTGTATCGGACAGAGTGGCAAGATTAGTTATACAACTTAATAGCAGATACCAAATGCAGATAATTCAGGTTTATGCCCCAACAAGTTCTCATAGTGATGAAGTAGTAGAAGATTTTTATATGGATGTACAAAAGACTTTTGATCAGAGTAAACAACATTTTAAAATTGTTATGGGAGACTTTAATGCTAGAATTGGTAGACAAATGAAAGATGAAATTGCTGTAGGTAATTTTGGTTATGGTAATAGAAATGAGAGAGGACATAGACTTGTGGAGTTTGCAGAAAAAGAAAAACTTTATATTATGAATTCATTTTTTGAGAAAAATGTTAAAAGGAAATGGACATGGAAGCATCCAAATGAAGGTACAGCAGAATTGGATTATATTTTGACTAACAGAAAATACATATTTCAAGAGTCTAATGTTTTTAATAATTTAACACAGGAAGTGATCATCGATTAGTAAGGTGTAAGTTACATGTTAATGTAAAACTAGAGAGACAAAAATTATTAAGAAAAACAATATTTACAGTTGATATTCCTAATCTTCAGAAACATTCTAATGAATTTAAATTAGAACTTACAAATAGGTTTCAAGTGTTAGGAGATTTTGAACATGATTCAGATTTGAATGATATTAATAGGAAAATAAGTGATACACTTTTAAAAACTGCAACAAAGATAGCTGGTAGAAAAAAGCAATTGACCAATAAAAAATTTTTTGAGACTAGAGAATTTATGAAGAAAAGAAGGAATATGAAGATATACAAAAATGATGTATTAAAAAGAATTGAATATCTCGAGTTTTGTAAAATGGTACGAAAAAGAGTTGAAAATGATATAAGAAAGTATAACTGTGAAATAGCAAGGAAAGCTGTAGAAGAAAATAAGTCTCAAAAATGTTAAACAACATTTTGGTATTGGTAGGAAATTTATATCTGCAATAAGAAAAAAAGATGGAATTATCAAGAATTATATAGTAATAAAGAACAAGTACCTCCTATATCTATTACATCTTCCGAATTGCCCAGAATTTTAAATGAAGAAGTGAGACATGCAATTAAGTGTATGAAGAAAGTAAAGGCTCCAGGAAATGATGGAATTATAATTGATATATTAAAAGAAGCAGGTGAAGAAATAGAAACAATTTTAGCAAAGTTATATACCAAATGTCTAAATGATAAAGATGTACCGGAAGATTGGAAGAATGCAGTAATAATATTAATATTTAAAAAAGGTGATAAAGAAGATATTAGAAATTACAGACCTATCAGCCTTTTATCAGTTTTATATAAAATTTTTACCAAGATAATTACAACTCGTCTACAGAGAACTTTGGATTTCCACCAACCAAGAGAACAAGCTGGATTTAAAAGTGGTTTTAGTACAATAGATCATATCCAGGTATTGAGAGAAGTCATAGAAAGGACAAACGAATATAAGTTGTCATTATGTTTTGGATTTGTAGATTATGAAAAGGCATTTGATTCTATACACATTTCTTCAGTGATTAAAGCATTGGTCATCAAGGTATAGATCCAGGATATTGTCATATTTTAAAGAATATTTATAAAAATGCAACAGCAACAATTAGATTACATAATGATACTGGAAAAATCAACATTGAGAAAGGTGTAAGACAAGGTGACTCCATATCTCCAAAACTCCTTACAGCAGTGCTGCAAGAAGTATTTTGTGGATTAAAATGGGAAACTAAAGGACTGAAAGTAAATGGAGAGTATTTAAGTCATTTAGATTTCGCAGATGATGTATTTGTTTTTGCAAATAATGCTTCAGAGCTGCAGGAAATGTTGCAGGAGTTAGCAGATGAAAGTAGAAAAGTAGGACTAAAGATAAATGTTAAAAAGACTAAAGTAATGTTTAATCGATTTGCTCAAAATATGAAAATAAAGATTGATTATGAAGAATTAGAAGAAGTTAACAGTTACAAATACCTTGGTCAGATTATTAATACAGATGGAAACATAATGGAAGAAATTAATCATAGAATTAAACTTGGTTGGAGTGCTTTTGGTAGAAATAACTTGATACTAAAAGGAAATATGCCTATGTGTTTAAAAAGGATGGTTTTTAACAAATGTGTTTTACCAGTTCTTACTTATGGATCTGAGACTTGGACACTTAATAGAAGAGCAATACAGAGACTTCAGACCACTCAAAGGAGTATGGAGAGATGTATGTTGGGAGTAACAAGAAGAGATCGAAAATGCAATGTATGGGTAAGACAACAAACAGGTGTTACTGACCTTATTGAAAAAATTAAAAGATTGAAATGGAGTTGGGCTGGACATATTGCTAGAAGAGATGATAATAGATGGACAATTGAAATTTTAAACTGGATTCCAAGAGATTGTAAAAGACCCAGAAAGAGACCACATGTGAGATGGATGGATGAAATAAGAAAATGTGCAGGGGTGTTGTGGAGAAGAAAAGCTAAAGATCGGAGATGGATTAAACTTGGAGAGACCTTCATCCTGCAGTGGATTGATAATGGTTGATGATGATTTTGCAATCTATCTAATTATGGTAATTAAGAAAGAATTTATTTATCTTGTGATTTTTATGAAAACAAAATAATTAAATTTGGAAATCTTAATGAAAATGTATGTAAGAAAGAAAAGTATTTTTGTAATTTTTTAAAAAAAATACAAAATGTCATTTTGGTATCATAAAAAAATGTAATTAGTTTAAATTAATGAGAAGACAATAATAGAAAGGGCACCTCAATTGCACTGTGCAATTGGAATAGCATATGTGTAAACAGAGTGAAATATGTTGGAGGGGATTTATATCGTCCTAAAAAGAACTCAGGACAGGAATTAAAAAGGCATAGAGTTTGCAAAAGATCTCAACTTTTTAAGACTTTATCAACTGCATTCAGGAGAAATTAACTAGTCAGAACGACATCTCCTAGTTGTTTAAGAAGCTTCAAAATCATGAACTCTCATTCAACTAATATGGAAATTTATGAGTAAGATATATGCGATATATATTTCCCACAAATAAAATAATAAATGCATAAAGCAAGAGAATAAATGAAGTGCAATAAATAAATAAATGGCTATTTGATTTTATTTCACTAAGTACTTTTGAAGGAATACATTCATTATAAAGCTGTGTGCAAAGTGAATTGCAGAGTAAAACTGTTGTTATGAGAAATGCAAAGTGTATGCAAATTATGTTTGCCATTTTTTGGAAATTGCATAATGCGTATCTCTTTTGTTCATCAAGTTATAGTCGAAGTTAATAAAATAAGCCTCTTTAATCTTTCTCTTTAAGTTGTGGTGCTCCCTGCACATGACTTGAGGGTTGTCTGGAATGCAGGGGTGGCCTGTAGAAGTACTGTGCTGTGCGGAGATGAATGTGTGCATGGGGTCTGTTTATGCTTTATGATAAGCGTACGTGTGCTGTGAGAGCTTTGTGTGTAATGCTGCTTTTGTTTCACCATAGTATGATATGAGGCAATTGTTGTATGGACATGCTATGTTGTATATTGCTTACTGTGTTTGTATTGGAGAAAGCTGATCTTTAGTATTGTTGAGAAGTGTATTAAAATTGGGAATGTGAAATTTATGCTATCGTCGAAAGTCTCTCTATGAAGGGATAAAGCCTTTATTAATGTACTGGTTGAACCTAAAACTGTGTAACTAGGTGCCAACTTTGTGTTCTTTGTGTCCATACTAATAACTGATGTAATAAAAATAAATAGTAGCCTGCTATCTCTTGATTATGACGAACATGTAATTGATATGTGCAATCTAAATGTAATATTTTACCTGCAAGTAATGAAGAATAGCCAAAGAATTGGATAAATTATTGAACTTTGTATGTTTATTGACTATTATGTATATAAAATTAGCCCAAAGCTTCAAACCTATAGTTGATTAATAATAAAAATCAAATTTTGAACAAAATTTTATCGGTAAGATTCATTTTTTTTAGGTAAAGCCCTTATTAAACCATTAAACATCACATGATCACTATCTCTTATACTAGCACATATTTGTTTATAAACAAAGCAAAACTCTCCATACAGTATTGCCACCCTGTGCCAACCACGGTAATCAATAAATGCCAGAAGGCTTGTGCATTAGATAGGGATTTTATGCACAAGCCTCTGGCATTCATGGATTACTCTGGTTGGTACAGGGTGGCAATACTGTATGGAGAGTTTTGCTTCATTTATAAAGCCCTTATTATAACATATATCTTAATTTTTATTTTGTCTTTGATGCATAATATTTCTGTTATTATAACACATATTATATTAATTACAACAAGCGTAATTATATGAATAAACATAAAACATCAATCAATTTAACTAATAATTGACTAACGATAAATGAATGAAAAATTTTATAGTATACATTTATTTATTTTTTTGTTTAGTTCTCTTTTTTGTACATATTGTATTATTGTAATAATAGATTTTAGTTTAAATTTTAAATAAAAGAAATATATGTCATTATGTGTAATACATTGAAAAGAGCTAAAATCAACATTTGCTGATAAGAGCTTTTATATATTATTATTGAAATACATATTTCAAGATTGTAATGTTCTTAATAAATTTAACACAGGAAGTGATCACTGATTAGTAAAATGTAAGATACATGTTAATGCAAAACTAGAGAGACAAAAATTATTAAGAAAAACAATATTTACAGTTGATATTCCTAATCTTCAGAAGCATTCTAATGAATTTAAATTAAAACTTACAAATCGGTTTTAAGTATTAGTAGATTTTGAACATGATTCAGATTTGAGCGTCATTAATAGGAAAATAAGTGATGCACTTTTAAAAACTGCAACAAAGATAGCTGGTAGAAAAAAGCAGCAATTGCCCAGTAAAATTTCTATTGAGACTAGAGAATTTATGAAGAAAAGAAGGAATACGAGGATATACAACAATGATACATCAAAAAAGATTAAATATCTCGAATTTTGTAAAATGGTGCAGAAAAGAGTTGAAAATGATATAAGAAAATATAATTGTGAACTAGCAAGGAAAGTTGTAGAAGAGAATAAAAGTCTAAAGAGTGTAAAACAACATTTTGGTATTGGTAGGAAATTTATATCTGCAATAAGAAAAAAAGATGGCATTATTACTAAAAAGAGAGATGACATTACAAAATGTGTAGAAGACTTCTATCAAGAATTATATAGTAATAAAGAACAAGTGCCTCCTATACATATTATATCTTCCAAATTGCCCAGAATTTTGAATGAGGAAGTGAGACATGCAATTAAATTTATGAAGAAAGGAAAGGCTCCAGGTAATGATGTAATTGATATATTAAAAAAAGCAGGTGAAGAAATAGAATTTTTTTTAGCAAAGTTATATACCAAATGTCTAAATGATAAAAATGTACCAGATGATTGGAAGAATGCAGTATTAATATTTAAAAAAGGTGATAAAGAAGATATTAGAAATTACAGACCTATCAGTCCTTTATCAGTTTTATACAAATTTTTACTAAGATAATTACAACTCGTCTACAGAAAACACTGGATTTCCATCAACCAAGAGAACAAACTGGATTTAAAAGTGGTTTTAGTACAGTAGATCATATCCTGGTATTGAGAGAAATTATAGAAAGGACAAATGAATATGAGTTGCCATTATGCTTAGGATTTGTAGACTTTGAAAAGGCATTCGATTCTATAAACATTTCTTAAGTGATTAAAGCATTGGATCATCAAGGTATAGATCCAGGATATTGTCATATTTTGAAGAATATTTATAAAAATGCAACAGCAACAATTAGATTATATAATGATAGTAGGAAAATCAACAATGAAACGGGTGTAAGACAGGGTGACTGTATATCTCCAAAACTTTTTACAGCAGTGCTGCAAGAAATATTTTGTGGATTAAAATGGGAAGCTAAAGTAATGAAAATAAATGGAGATTATTTAAGTCATTTAGATTTTGCAGATGATGTGGTTGTTTTTGCAAATAATGCTTTAGAGCTACAGGAAATGTTGCAGGAGTTATCAGATGAAAGTAGGACTAAAGATAAATGTTAAAAAGACTAAAGTAATGTTTAATAGATTTTCTCAAAATATGAAAATAAAGATTGATTATGATGAGTTAGAAGTTAACCGTTACAAATCCCTTGGTCAGATTATTAATACAGATGGAAATATAATGGATGAAATTATTCATAGAATTAAATTTGCTTGGAGTGCTTTTGATAGAAATAACTTGATACTAAAAGGAAATATGCCTATGTGTTTGAAAAGGAAGGTTTTTAATAAATGTGTTTTGCCAGTTCTTACTTATGGATCTGAGAAAGGGACACTTAATAGAAGAGCAATACAGAGACTTCAGACCACTCAAAGAAGTATGGAGAGATGCATGTTGGGAGTAACAGAAGGGATTGAAAACACAATGTATGGTAAGAGAGACAAACAGGTGTTACTGACCTCATTGAAAAAATTAAAAGACTGAAGTGGAGTTGGGCTGGACATATTGTTAAAAGAGATGAAAGCAAATGGACAATTGAAATTTTAAACTGGATTCCAAGAGATTGTAAAAGACCCAGAAAGAGACCACATGTGAGATGGATAAAATAAGAAAGTGTGCAGGGGTGATGTGGAGAAGAGAAGCTAAAGATAAGAAAAGGTGGATTGAACTTGGAGAGACCTTCATCCTGCAGTGGACTGGTAATGGTTGATGATGATAATTCTTATTATATATACGGTTATTGCCGTTATATAAAGATATTTTATATGTTCATTTAACTTTTTTTTTTCTTCTGAACTTTAATATTTCTGGTTATTATAACATCTACTTTAATGTTTATTTTGTTTTGCTCTTTAAATATTTCTGGTTATTATGCTTTTGTATATGTAAATTAATAATAATAATTATGTGAAAATGGGTTCCAACCATTCATTAAGCATATTAGGGATCAAATTTAGTTAAGTTAAATGAATTTCTCTGCTACGAATATATGTTTTAATATTTATTTATATTAGATTTGTATAAAAGGATATAGTAATGATTGTAAATATTTTAGTTAATGTAAATAAATTTTGTTTTTTATTTATATTATTTTTAAATCGAAATGTTCATTTCTTGCTCACATTCCAAATCTAAATTAGAAATAATTTACAAACATCCTGAAAAAACTACATGTTTAACTGAGAAGTTAAAAGAATGATGATGTTGCCAAAGGAGCTCCTAAAGGCATTCTTTCAGCAGTGAAATGGTGGCTTAGGGATACTTATAAAAATGCTTGTGGATGTGAGAGTTTTTTGCTTTACCCTCCAAGTATTGCTTTGGTGTAACATGGTCAGGAAATCTGACTAGTGATTTGATCACCATCACCAATGACAATATACTACAATAGACCCAAATGAGGTTTGGTATACTTGTAGGTTGTTTCTTATGGATCACACTTAAATGCACGATAGAGAACATTTATCTTGAATCATCATTATCATCGAAAAGAATGGGGGGGGGATCTGTGCACAGTATAATATCAGAGCAGCTTTCCAAAACAATAGTATTCTATAAAGAATCCTAATTTCTACCGCATCCAAAGTTGATATGCTAAAAAACAAAAATTGCATTGGCAAAATACCATGATCTGGAAGGAAGGATGGTGAAATCAACTATTCCATTGAGAAATGACTAATGGAAAAAAAAAAAAAAAATTTATCTAAAATAGATAATCATGCATGTATATAATTGGGAAAAGCCATGATTTTATTAGTCAGAGATGAAATAATGAAAAGAAGAAAATTTAAAGCTGCTCACATGATAATGATAAATAATCCCTTAAATCAAACTAGTATGATAATTTGTAATTAATCTTGCTTAAAACAAATGGAGAAATTAGAGGACTTCTACTAACAATTCTCTTTAACGGAAAGGTGTAGTTGGAGTTAGAGAATGACCTTAAATTCTATATTCATGAATCTAAAAAAATCTCAAGTTCAATTCCCATGCTAGTAATAGCCACTGGTCAGCTAGCAACAATTGAAGATAGGAAAATAATACCATTCGAAACAATGTAATGTATACCAATTTGTGTACTATTATTAACAGGCAAATGAATCTGAAGAGTTTAAAGAAAGTTGGAATTTTTCTAAAAACATTTAACAATTAATTTTTGATAGCAAGTAGGACTGAAAATTTCTAAAATTTTAACCAATTATTAAAACACATAACGAGTTTTTTTCTTAATAATTGGTTAAAAAAAACAAGAAAATTTAATTAACTATATGTACTTTAAGTTCAGTGACAAGTTACATACTTGGATAAATAATATAACAAAACAATAACACTTGAGCATCATCTCAATGTTTGCCATTCTTTTAATATAATTTATTCTAACATCTAAACTTCAGAGTTACACCATAAACTTAATGCATCCTTATATCAATAATATACATAATTATTTAAACTTTAATAAAATTTAAATCTTTCTCAAAAGTTTCTAATATATTTTTGCATTGCTTTAATCCCATTTAAAAATTTCAAAACAATCACTTCTGTACATTTGAATCCAACACGTTTTTATATTTTTTTATTTCATTTTACTGATAGTTTTGACTAATTCTTTTTTTCCACATCCCATTTATATCATCGAATGTAAATTTTACTAATCAATAGAAACCAGATTATAAAGGTTAATAAATCCCTAGCCACTGTTATCCTATCCAATATACCCAAACTAGTTTCTGTCAGTGAACTTTAGATCTTGAAGGAATGCGCCTAGATCTTTTGAATCTAATGCATTTTTCTTTAGCAATCATCTTATTAAGCATTACAATCTGACTTTTACTAATTACAAAAACTTACACTAAGGGGCATCAATATAGTGAGGAAAAAAAGAATTTGCTGCTGAACAGTGTGTTATGTGACGTTCAATTGGTTTAATACCAATTCCAGCTGGAAAATAGAAGTGCCTATAGTTGGTAAAAACTAAGGTTATCATAATATGTAAATACTGAATTGGTTTCAGATCTATATAACTATACAAGCATAGTGGCTTAGATTGAAAATATTAATAAATTTTTAAATTTGGGTTAATAGTTTGATAGTAAAAAAAAAAACAATACAAAATGGCTGTTAGGGAAAAAGTGCATTAGATCCAAAAGACCCAGATGCACTGTTACAAGATGCAAAGCTCCTCACCGATGAAAGCCAAAGTTAGAAAATAGTCTAAAGATATTGAATAGGATAACATATTAAGCATTACAAATCCTATGGATTACTAAAATTTACATTACGAGACATAAATATAACTGTTGTAAGACAAAAAAATGCTGCTATCTGATGATTAATTGGTTATAATTATTTTTGACTGATTCGTCTTCATCAGTTTTTAAAATTTGTTTGAACAAAAACATCAGTTCTTAATTTCATTGAAACAAATTTTGGTATTTGTACATTATCCTGTTTACCAAGCTTATCAGCCATTTTTTGTTGAATTATACAGTTTTGGGCACATACAATATACAGTTAAAATAAAATGGTTGAAAAGAAGCAATTATACTTAATAGTTTTATTTTTTTTTATTATTATTTTAAAAAAGAAAAAATAACTACAAAAATTAATTTTATATTCCACTTTATTTTTTTTTCATTAAGTTAACTTATTAATATAAAAATATAAGAAACATAAAATATCATATTGTGCCCATTAATGCAGACTTCAACTTATTGATATATATGTAAAAAAGAAATGTAAAGTGTTATTAAAACAGGCAAAATTCTCCATACAGTAGTGCCACTCAGTGCAAACCAGAGTAATCAATGGATGCCAGAAGGCTTGTGCATAAAGTCCCCATCTAGTGCCTATTCATCCAATAACCCCAGTCTAGTTTCTCGCTTGTGGCTTTCGTCAGTGAGGAGCCTTGGATCTGAAAGCACTGCACTTAAGTAGTGCCTACTCATTCAGTATCCCCAGACTAGTTTCTAGCTTATGGATTTGGTCAGTGAAAAACCTTGGATCTGAGAGCCCTGCACCTAGATCTTAGGTGCAGTGCACTCAGATCTACGGCTCCTCACTGATGAAAGCCGGTGCAATGCTCTCAGATCCGAGGCTCCTCACTGACGAAAGCCACAAGCTAGAAACTAGTCTGGGGATATTGGATGAGTAGGCACTAGATAGGTATTTTTTGCACAAGCCTTCTGGCATCCATTGATTACTCTGGCTTGCACTGAGTGGCACTACTGTATGGAGAGTAATAACAGTTATGAGCAAGCATAAGAAATGGTGATTATGTGAAATGCAAAGTGTCATATCATGTCCTTTAACACAGATTTTTCGTGAGAGAATCCCATACCTTTGGAAACACTCTACTGCACGCTGTTCTGTCATAGGAAGATCACAACTTTCATTATTTTGCCAAAATGGTAGTGACAAAAATAGATGCTGAAATGTAAACAAATTACAAGTTTGGAGCATGTCAGCATTTACGAGTTATAATGTATATATAAAAAACTGAAATAAACCTTCTGAATGGAGCAGATATTTGTGGTGCTCCTGAAATTGTATAATCTAACAAAAATGGCTGCCAAGTTTGGTAGATAGGATAATACACGACTACCCAAATTTTAAAACCTTTGATGAAGATTACGAATCAGTCAAAACTGTTGGTAAAATAAAATCAAAGATCATAAAAAAGCATTGGTTTCAACTGCATAGAAGTGTTTTTCTTTTTTAATGTTTTTAAATCTTTTTTCAATGAATAACTTTTTTAATATAGATTTTAAGAAAAAAAATACAATTTATTTCAATTATATTTTGCATAAATATTTAATTTTCTTAAAATAAAACAACTCTAATAATATAATAAATATGTGTTTGTTTACAGATATAATAACAAGTGATTGTACAAGATTTGCTGAAAAAGTTTATCAACTCAAAAAAAAAAAAGTAAACTATTATTTTTGATGTGTATATACATATGATTAGTAACAATGACAGCTTGCTATTTGCACCAATGAAAATAATTACAGTATTTAGTTTTTAATATTTATTATAAGCAATAATCATTTTATAAAGTTTTATTATTTTTTCATTAAATTTTTAAATTCGAGAATTATATTAGTAATAAAAGAATGTAATATATTAGCATCAGTAAAAACATTTACTATAAATAAAAAAACATATGCAAGCAACTTGCTTTAATTATTCTTTTTCTTCTATCTCACTGTTAGAATCCCACCCACAGGATTCCAATTTTTCATGAGCAAAGTCTATTTCAATATCATACTGCCAATCTGGATCTTCAGGTTTCTTTTGATGCTCAAGAAAACTTTTTTCCATCACTTCTTTTTTTTTCTGAAGAACATCAGGATCAACTTTATTTAAATCTTCATCAGGATCGATTTTGTGAAATTGAGCATATTTTCTAAGACTATCTTCTATTTCCAATCCATTTTGATGATCCTGAATAATAAAAAACAATTTCTCAAGTTGTTCCTTAGGAATTTTGTATAAATATTTTTTATGACGAGAAACATTACGAAAATCTTCACAAAACGTTTCAACGTTGCAATTTTTATTAAAATTTCTAATCGGCATTGTTCGTCTGCGCATTTTCCCAGAGTCATTTAAAGAATATGTGATACCGATTGCAGGCGGATCAAAACGAATCCCACATTTATGGACTGTAAAATCAGCCATTGTAAGATATTATTTTTCATAATGTTAATGATGTTTTAACAATCTACAATTTATTAAATAAAACTTTATTTAAAATAAGGCGTCCTAAAATATTTTTTCCATTGTCAACGTATGAGAAATTATAGAAATGCATTACTCTTTATATAATTACAAATTTCGCAAATAGTATATTAAAATTTTTATTTGATAAGAATTCGCAAGTAGTTAACGAAATAAACTATTTATATATTTTTAACTTTATTCTCACGTCTACAGTCCACCATATTGAAGCATCTCCAGCAATGGCTAATCTAATTTTAACAAAATTTTAATAATTGCTTATAGTTAAGAAAAACTTTTTTCAAGATCTGAAAATCCAAAAATATATTATTTTATTGTTAAAAATTGCGAAAAAATTATTTCAGTGCAATATGACCAAAACTGAATTGTTTGTAAAAACTGTTGACATTATCAGTTAGTTTTGCCTTTACTGAAAACGGAAAAGCGCCCATGCGCATTACGTCCCGCGCCATATTGAGTTATGATGGACTTAAAATTTTGCATTGGGGTTATTGTTAGAAGGCTTTGCTTTGTTCTTTTTTAAAGATCTCAAAAGGTAAAAAGTTACTTTAAAAAAAATTCATTACTTTATATATTAATTATTATATATTTTTCATTAAAATATATTTGTCAAGAATTTATTGTTGTTTTAAACCAAGAAAGTATCGAGAGAGATTCCACTTTCCCCCCAGCTTTTTTTTTTTTTGTTAAAAAAAATTATTCTGAAACGACATTATGCTAAAAACAGTTAAGAAAGAAAAATAAGATTTCACATTTATTTTATATGAAATTAGCATTAATAATTGCAGTTTTGACATGATAGTTATGAATATTCTTTATATCTGTGTTAACGATGTGGTTTTAAAACTGCTTGTAATTTTAGAACGTATAAAAATTTAAGTTGTTTGATTAAATTGCATCATTTCTTTTATATTTAGAATTTAATCATAATGGCTTTAAATCAAAAAAATATCCAGTGAGTTTGAAATAGACTTAATTGAATTTGAAACTGACTTTATTGATAATTTTCGTATGGTTTATTTGATCTGATTATTACGCTGAGTATTTATTATTATTTGTATATTAGACCCAATTTATATATAAATAAATTATAAGCAAACCATAAAACGAAGGCTGTAGCTTATTTTAATGCCTTGATTGTACATAAATAATTTAAATACTCATATAATAGATGGAATCCATTTCTTTTGTTTTTGTGTAATAGTAGTAAAGTGCATGGGTGATTTAGTATTATATGGTTCTTTTGTTTTTCTTAAATTTAAATTTAAAATTTCATTGCTGCATTAAAATAGCAAATGTATAGTTAACGATAATATTAATTAATTAGATACCAAAAGTAAAATTACATAATTAACTATATTTAGCCAAACATTAAATTACTTAGATACATCTTTAGTGCTAGTTGTAATAATAGAGTTGCAGTTCAACATTATAAAAATCATATGTCCTAAATAATTTAATGGTTAATTATATACATATTAGATGAGCTTAAAAGATATGTGAAACATGTAATATTTTAGTATATTAGAAAGATGAATACACTAGCATCGCCTTTTTTTTTTTTGCACCTGTGTGTTTCAATGAACCTGCAGTCATCATGAAATCTGATGCAAGCTATAATTTTAATTGAAATAATTTAGGTAGGAAAACAAAATTGCTTGAAAAAGTGCATAAAAGATCATGAAACCATTGAATCAGAAAGATGAGAATGATTTATCTAAAATTTATGCAGTGTAAAAAACAAGAGACTGCCAGACTGCAGAAAAACACTAGTTAATTAGATATTTTTATTTATCCCATTATATTTATTGTTAAAAGTCAAACAATATTGACTAACCATATTGTTCTCAACAAATGTAAAATTATTTGTGCTCATTAACTTGAAAAGTTTTTTTGATTTTAGATGTCTTAATTTGATAATAAGACTACCAAATAACTGGTAGTAATCTAAATAAATCCTAATAGGATTGTTATAAAACATGAAAAATCTTAAATAAATGTAGGAACTGTAGATCTACAGATACTCAAAATGCAAGTGATTTTGATAAATGATAATTATTTTAAACTGATAAAAATAAATACCTATTTTGTTGCAATTTCAAATTGATTATGCAAAGTTTAGTATGGCGTAGTTTAAGGTGTAAGATAGTGATGCAACAAGGGTAATTGGAGGTAGTGTAGGCTTTATTGAAGGATTAGCAGTTTTGGAAAGTATACCATTGCTTTGATAATGATAATAAAGTTTTGAACACATTAAATTCAATATGTAGAAGTGTATGTGTGTGTGTATATATATAATGTTACCAGTCGAAAAACGTCCACCGCCTAAACTGCAAGTCGGATCCAAACTCAGCCGAACCAAACTGAATTCAAACCCAATTCACCAACTCAGATTAGTGGATGATCTAAATCGACGGCACAGTGCTATGCGCCAAGGAACTAGCTCAATGGTTGATGATGATTAGAGACTGCTGAACTGACATTAATATTGGATAATAAACTGACTAAAGATAATTTTAAATCGAGTCATATGTATATGTTCGGGTTACCAACACAGACAGCGAGCCTTAACATTAAATAATTATTGAATAAAAGACTTAAGAAACCAAGTGTGTTAATAAAATATTTTAATAATAATAGTAATGGTTTTGTTCAATTTTAAATAATGATTATATTGATCACCTCTAGCCTTAAACAGAATGGCAGTTCCTATTATATGCCAATGAGTATTACGCAATATTATGAAAGTCTATCTGTCTATTTCCCCAACCAGAAAATAAAGGCAGATAAAGGTATCAGTCAGTGGGACGGAAATTATTGTTCTAATTTTATACGAAAGAATGTGAGATTTATTTTTACATTCGCAAATCCATTCATGAAGAGCAAGATACGTATTTAGGGCATAACTTTAACCTTTATTAGGAAACTTATTTAATTTGAGATAACTGAGAATTTATTCGACTTTAATTGAAATCATTTCATCATGAATTACGAGCATGAGAGCGGGCTTTACTGGAACAGAGAGGTAACGGTGCTGACGAATTATGAGCTATAAATGAAAAGGAAAGATAATCACTGGTCGGTGGTTTAAGTAGTATGGCAGCTTGAGTAACACAAGTCTTACTGCCCTTTAAGGAGATATGGAACACGGGGAAGCCAGGCCGAGTCATAGCTACGAATCTTTGGTGTTCCAAATATAACATGAGCGGGGTAGGAAGTGCTTTCTTCCTCTATAATTAAAATATCAGTAATATCACCACCGACAAGCCTACGGAGCGGAAGATTGCCCTACGTCAGCGTTTGAAGATGATGACTTGATAGTCACCGTTTGAATAATAAAACCCAATTTATTTTAGAATGCTCTACGTGATGACTTGATCAGATTAATTAAAGTCAAACGAGCTTTTAACTAAAACTATTTTAAAGCATTTATAAAATTATATTAGTTATGCCCCAAACATCGTGCCCTCCCTGAATCTTAATAGAAAGTAACAGAAATTGAATTAGAATATATTTATTTGATTCCTTTATCGACCCTTTTGCAAAAACATTTTAATATTATATATGAATAACTAAATATTGGTGAACACGAGAAAATAGCTGGGGCATAGATTAGAAACTGAGCTAATAATTTATTATTAGCCAATTATAACAATAACAAACATTTAATAATTTATTTCGACTCGATGATTGATAGAACTGTATACATCTAGTTCTAATGGGCGAGAATTACTATCAGAATTAATATTATTTATTTGCACAAAGCAAATGGAACAAAGGAGCTCATCGAGTGGAAGGATTATTGGCCTATAATTAAAAATAAATGACATTTAAAAAAAATCACTCGATAAATATATATATAGTACAATAAATGAACTGCCATCGTAAAAAGGAAAATTAAATCTAAGGACTAGAGATTGAGATAATTACTATATAATTTACAATAGCATAAATAAAAAGGTTTTATAAGGATTATTACATTAAAGAATGAAAAGAACTCTTAAAGGGAGTGTAAAGTAAAGTTCGGAAACAGCCAGAAAGTTTACGGTTCATTATGGAAATATATTACCATTTCTTCCGGGGCTGGTTCCTTAGTTTACACGTCCGGGTTGGTAAAACGTAGGCATGCATTTGGTCGATTATTTGAACAGCATTTTAATTGATTTTTCATGATTTTGGCAGCATGATTAGTCCGAAGGATTTAGCGGCTTCATTGAAGATTTTCAGGGGACTTCAGGAACTGTAGCCAGACTCCTGACGTTTAGCCTCTCACCATGCTAGGAACACTATTTGAATTCATGATTTTAAGACGCACAGAGTTTAATGGCACTTCTCTACAACAAAGATGGCTTCTCATTGTCTAAACTTTTCTAGGCTATTTATACTGTCCTCTGATGCCTTCAGGCTAGCGCTTCTTTCATTATCAATGTTACAAATTTTACTAGTTGTTTTTAGATACATTCCTTCGATAAGGCTTTCAAACTCATTAACTTGAATTCATTTTCTAATTAGAAAATGAATTCTTAAAATCAGGAAAATGATTTTAATTAGGAAATCCTTACATTTTAAATACTTATCTTTTTTTCTAATTAATAAAACTTTACCAATTGTTTTTAGAAAGGGAAAATCTGAAAGCTTATCAAAAGAATGTAGCTTTTAATCACTAAGATTCGAACAGATTATTTAAAAGTAAAATCAAAACATTCCCGACGCAATGAAACTTTCGAACAATTATATATATTTAAATATTTATAAATATATACGCACAATCCACGCAGTTGTAATATATATAAATTCATGAATAATTTTATCATGAATTTATTAATAGCATTGATTAATTCAAACCTTAAACTAATTAATTTTAATACACACTTATAAAATAGTTTTTCTTTAAGAAAACTAGCGTGGATTGACCATATAAAGCCCCATTGTATCGGAAATTTAAGGTTAGTACTAGGGTTTGAAGTGGGCTTATGGCTAGATGTCATGAAACTAGGATCGAACTCAGATCCGACTGCTTCAGTAAACCAAATGAAATACCCATTATTTATTATAGTCATAATAAATAAAACAGAGTATTAATACTTATAACAAATATTTGTAATAATTATAATCCTCACAAAAATACTTTTTCATTTGTTTTTAAAATTATTATTAAGAATACTTTTTCATTTGTTTTTAAAATTATTATTAAGAATATTTGTTGTTCTTATTAATACTTTATTATAATATTTTTATGTATAAATGTTTATTAGGTTTATGTAACATTCTCAAATATACATGCGTGGTGTATTAAGAGAGATATGTGTTTGTATATAGGAATAAATTTATGAAATAATAATCTTCAAATGTGAATATTATAAGAATCATTAATTCAAACTTTTTAGAGCTATTTTAATGAACTTGCAAATATGCCATCACATATCAATGCAATCCATTATCAGATGAAAAATAAATTTTATTTTCAACTAGTCTTCAAGATCTTATATAAATAATAGATTAATTATTGATATTTCATAGGTGTGAAACGTTATGTTACATTAGCAATGATTTTAGCAAAGTTTTGACCTAATTGGTTTACATTTCAAATCACAATGTTTGTATAAATTGTATTAATTTGAACAAATTTTGTAACCAAACAATAGCTGTTAAATATGTAATAATAATAAACCACTCATAAATTAGTATGGCCATTCTAACTACAAAAAAAAAAAAGAAAAGAAAAGAGAGTGAGAGAAAACTACTCTAGAAATGAGTTTGCAATGACATGTCCATATGGAAAGAACATACTGGGCTATTTTTCTGTTAATTTGATAAAATTTCTTCAGCAGAAAATTCAGTTCATGTCTAATTGTAGCTCTCCATAGTAGTCTATTTTCTGCTATATCTTCCCAGTGAAAACAATTGATATATATTTTTAGAATGCCTTTGAAATGAACCTTATATCTACCTCTCACATGAAAATGATGTTCAAGTTCACTATAAAGCATTCTTTTAGAAACTATTGCATTGTTGATTTGTTTTGCATTTTCGATCCAATGAAGGTAGGGAATCTCTGTAGTATCACATTCAGAAAATTGAAGAATATGTTGATTGGTTTTATGATTTTGCCATTGTAATTTTAAAATTTTATGGAGCATTCTTAAACGAAACTTTTCTAATGCTTTTATTGCACCAATAAAGTGTCCAAATTTCACATCCATACAATAAATTAGATAAAATGACAGCTCTATTTAAAGCTAACTTAATTGCAGTAGATATCTTTTTGATATGTAAATATTTTATCTTTTAACTTATTAAAAGCTACAGTAGCACATTGAGTCTCTTTTCCTCAAAATGCAATTCTATCTTTCTATCTATAAAACTACTGAGATACTTAATCTAGTTTACATTCTCAAGTTGATAATCAGCCAAGATAAAAGCTGTTGAGGATTCTCTCTCAATCATTGGCTGATAAAGAAAACTCATATGTTGCATTTAGAACATTAAGTACATTCTGTAAGTCATCTTTTGGACTGACCAAAATAGCACAATCATTAGCATATTGTAAATTTAGAATCAAAAAAGTTTTTGTTTTCATTTTTAATCAATTCAAATTAAAAATTTCACCATTAAATCTATATTGTATCTTGATTTCTGTTTGATTAAGCTGCCTATAAACAATTTCAGACAGCTATCGTGAAATTTGAAAACAATGTTGGAGCAAATACACATCTTTATTTATTACCAGTTTTCAGTTGAAATGTCTCAGAATCCTCATTGAATCTCGTAGTAGCCATTTACGGTTGGAAACAACCTATTCAATAAAATTCTTAGAAGTACCATTACTGTAATGATACTTTATATTAATCTTGTCTATTTTTTTAAAAAATTGTAACTGTAAAACATCCCTATGATCGGGGTACAATTTCATGGGGCTATATATTCTTAAAAAATTTCAATGTTTTTGATGCTAATATATCATTACCATATGTAGCACTGAGAATATGTAATAAAATAATAATTTGATGAATGAATTACATTGATTTAAGAGCGACTTCTAACTTGTAAATGATTCTTATAGTATGCAAATTTTAACAATTATTTTATATTTTCTGTTACATATTTATAACCATTGTTTGTTTGCAGAATTGTTAAAATTAATAGTATAAATATGTATAAAATTTGAAACAGAGAAAAATAAAGTGATTAATATGTATAATATATATATGTTTTTTAAATATAATAAACTTTTATTTTTTGTATTTAATGTATTGAATTTATATATTGGTCTTGGAGTATGAATGTGTGAACATATATATATTCCCAAACAACAGACAAATTAATATTTGTGAATATTTTTTTAATTTGGTAATTACAATATAATATCTACTTGTTTTATTTAATAAAACAGCTTTGGATTTTAAATATAACTGGTGGACAGATTTAAAATATATATATACAGGATATATTTTTTAAAAAAGTGACATTGAATATTTGTTATGCCTATGGATTTACAAAAAGTACAGTTGAAACAGCTGGGGAAAGCAAATAGAAAACTAATCCAATAATAATAAACTATCTGAAGTTATAGAATTAAAAAACATTGTAATAATAGGCATTTTGACTGTTAGCTAGAATGACAAACAATTCAGTGAAGACATTAAATTTATCATCAAAAATGGAAAAAAAATTGGATGTTGTATGTCTCTTATGAGACAAGATGGATTAGAAGAGAGATGATAAGAATTTTATATTCTAGAAATAAAAATATATATACAAGAACAACAGAAAGTTTTACAAATAGAAATCTAGTAAATGATAGATTGATGGTGGTAAGAATAAAAGTATATCTAAAAGATATGATTATTATTCAAGTATACATGATATCTGATAGTTGGTAAGATGATGCACTAGGAAACATATGAAGAAATAGAAATAGTCAATGAAAAAGAATATAAGGATAGGTATATAATGTTAATGGAGGATTGGAATGTTGTGGTAGGTGAGGAAGAGAAATTTTGAATTGATGGCAAGAAATTAAAAAGATTGATACATTTTTATAGAAAAAATAATCATATATAACAGCTATATAAAATATATTTTGTGCCGTGTGCATTTATATAATGATCCTTGCGTACTCTATTTGCTAGGCTTAACTGGATTTAAACTTTATTTATCATAAATTTATAATTTTATATTATAAATATTACATGAACGGACCAGCCCTTCGAGCAGAGGGGAGAATACCGCCAATAGCAGAGCTGTCAACGATACCCACAGTCAGACCATGCTGTGCAACACATATGACGATCACATTTCCAGACCGTGGCCCACCTTGACTGCTAGATTCAAACCCCTACTATCCAAGCACTTTATTTGTTTTGAGATAAACCTCAGGCGCCAGCTAGTTACGAGAACTAACGTGTTTGGACAGTAGACCCATAATCCAGCACTCGAAATTTCCTATGACTTAGCTCAATCAATTATAATATAATAACAAATTATTGCTTTAATTAGTGGTAAAGAATTGACCGACAAATATTACGTTTTAGGATAATTTATTTTAACTACTCATTTATTATTCTAATTTTAAATACTTTTATAAGAACTTAATTAAATTAGACAATGTTAATTACATTTAATGACTACGCACATTCTTAATTCATACAATAAAATATAGATAATGTGAAGCATTAAATGAATACATGAAATTAATATATCATAAAGCATTAATATATACGACATTTCAAAACACATACATCAATAGTTCTTTATGCGTACTATAGATTTCATTTGTTAACTGACTCTGGGAGGCTTCAAATTATTGCAATGGCTACATTAATTAGAAATGGAAATAAGAAAATGTTATTACCTAGAATTTTAGAACGTGGATACTTCTTGCTGTTTGCTGTGAACTATATTTTCAATAGGACTTCTTGCTGGTTGTTACTTCACATGAAAATCTTTTCAACCAGTTGGATTCGAGGTTTTCTGGAGGTTTAATGCTTAGTATTCTGTGGCACTATTCTTTAAGACAGTTAGATATTAAAAGCGGATTTTCAAGTTGTTAGGCAGGCATTACTTTTCCCCGGAAGGTTGGCTGTTTTATCGAACTCAGGTTGGAGCAAAGTTGTATGTTTCTGACGACAAGTAACAATGCATGATTGACTCTGGATACATAATAGACTGACTGATTGATTGACTCAACTGCACTGATCTGATTGTGATCTTAACTTCTGTCCAATGAAAAAACTGGACTAATTATTAGGATGACCTGTTGTCATTTTGATAATTGGTTTTTATGTCCATCAGCTATTTCTGTTGTTAAAGCTTCTCCACTGTTTTTGAATACATTCCTTAGATAAGCTTTCAATTCCGTGTTTTTATTTTGTAGCCATTGCAAACTTGTTGTTTTGTGGATTTGGTTTAACTTAATAGCCATTGCAATTTCTATTTTTAAATTTTTAACTTTCTTATTTCATTTTATCAACACGCACATATTTTGCTATGTTTACAATCACTATTAACACGCAAATATATTTTATTCTAATAACTAATTTAAACGAAAGAGATTTCTTTTTAATTATTTGAAAATCCACTACTTTTAATTTCCCCCGTAAAACTATGAATCAATTGTTTTTTGCAAACTACTTTTTTTTTCTTTAATATTTTAAATGAAGAGAGAGAGATTTATTCTTGAACGGTCATAACTTGTAACTTTTATTTACTTTCTAAAATTGTTGAGTTAATCTTCCTCCTCCTTCTAATTAATTACTTGTACTTTTATTTCAAACCACTAATAATAGAAAAAAACTCTTTAGACCTTTAGTTTTAATGTTTCTAAAGCAAACTGCATTTTGTTCAATAAAGAAACTCTAGATTTTTTTATAAACAACAATCTCTGAAACCTTCCCATTATTTATGATAATTTTATTTTAATAATTTTTTAGGCAAAATTTTAATGAACACTCAATAGTGTTACAGTATATTAATAATTATACATGAAAAAACCTTTTTTAGGACATGATTTTATGTCTGTTTTTATGCCCGTATCAAATCGTTGAATATTTACATGTTAATATACTATTGCACATAGAGCACTATCTACAACTTTTACGAAATAAAACGTAAATAAACAAAATAAAATTATGTTACAGCAATCCAGATTGTTAGAAATTCATTAAAAGTTGAAACAAAACAACTATATAACATATCAATACACAAAATAAATAAATAAATAAATAAATAAAAGCTCTATATAAGTTTATATATACTATCTTATTATATAATTTTCCATTCATATTAATTTATATGAAGAAGACCATAAGCCAGAAACTAATCTGTTGATATGCACAGGACAGCACAGAATAGTATCACTATCAAGTATCTATCGATTACTCAAGATTATAATAGATAACAGAATTGGAATAGGAAAAATGTAAAGAAGTGTATCTAATGATTATAAATAGGTTGTTAAGATGCAAATAGAAGACAATGAGGTAAAGAATAGAAAGGAAACTTAAAATAAATAAATAAATAAAGAATTAAGAAATTATTAGAGGAAATTAATAGCGCTGGAAAGGAAAGTTGTGAAAAATTTTGGAGATATGTGAAGAAAAGAAACATTATTAAACAGAGAGGGGAGAAAATTTGAAGATAGAGAAGAATTGAATTTGTAGTATAAATTTTTGATGGAGGGTTGTTAATTGAATATGATTAGAGAGCTTAATATATGACAAAATGGAAAGAATAACAGATATGGAATTGTATAGAGCTATAGATAGACAAAAGAAAAAGCAAGAGGACTTAGATGGTATGACAGCTGAAATAGTAGTAGGTATTGGAAGATATGCAAGGGATTATTTAAAAGAAAATTTGTATAAAATTATACTACATAATAAGATTCCAAATGAATGGATGATTGTGAGAACGGAAAGATTTTAGGCTGTTAATTAATTATAGACCAATAGCAATAACTTCCATAGTTTATAAATTATTCACATATATCTTAACGGATAGTATTAAGATTGATAGATAAAAGTTTTGGAGATATGTTCAAAATAGGTTTCATTCAGAGAAAAGTATTAGAAGATAAGTTATTGATTATATCTTAGTTGATTGAAATATTTTATAATGAAAATAAACCATTATTGCATTTTTAAATGTACAAAATATTTACAATAGAGTGGATAGGAATAGATTTTAGAGAAGCATTGAAAATATGGAAAAGTTAAGAATAATTAAGATTTATAAGAATAATTTTTATAATTATCAAGTGGCGGGTATAAAATTAGTGGAAATTAAATATGAAATTAGTTTAAAATAGGGATGTATGTTATAACTTTTTTATTATTTATTTTATTTCTAGGAGAATGTGTTGAGAAAAAAAGATTAAAGATCAGGGTGGAGGTACCTATAATTGAAATTAGATGATTATATAATTTTGTGTTTTGATTTTTTTTGTGTGGAAATGGTATTTTTTGCAAACAATGAATATATGGTGTTGTAATAAGAGAAGTTTTGAGAGATTGGATGAAATATGAAAGTTAAATTCAATCAAGAAATGAATGGAAGATATTTGTCCTGAAGATTTGGAGTAGTAGAGATGTTTAGGTACTTTGTTAAACGGGAAAAGGAATTTTTACAGATAGTTGGAAATTAAAGTTAAGAAAAAAAAATTAGAATGAGATTGATTACATTATTTCTCATGTAATAAATATGAGATATGTAAAATTATTTGGAAAGGATTGAAGATATTAGTTTTAACATTTAGAAATGATGTGCTTTATATTGGCCAGGAAATTCAGAAATTTTTAGATAGAGAGAATAAGAAGTAGATAGATATGCATTGGGTAGTAAATTGTAATCAGAAAATAAGGGGAAATGAGATGATTTTTTTTTTTTAATGAAGAAAGTTAACAATAAATTAAAAGTGGACAGTTACAAGAGGACTACCACCATATTGAGCAAGAAAGATTATACAGTTTGCAAAATTAATAGACATTTTATTTCCCTGTATTTCTGTAAGAAAATGGAATAAATTTGTAGAAATATATTGTAAGTGCATATTTATGAGGGGCAGAAGAAAAAAAGTTAATTAGAAATTATTAGTTATGGAAAACAAATATGGCTAAAAAAGTAATTTGGGAGTATATAAGAAAAATTGTATAAAGTATGAAAAAATATATATTAAGAGGCTTTTTTGGTGCAAGGACAAAAGCTTAGATATTAAGAAAAGAAAGCAGAAATAGAAATAAGGATTTGAATTGTAGATGTAGTTTATATAGAGATGGGAGAAAATTGAAGACTTCTTTTTTTACAATATACACTATTAAGAAATTTTACCAAAATCACCTTTCCTTTATTTTGCTCTAATGTCTTATAAATACAATTTATCCAAACCACTTTGAACACTTTTAGCAAAATCTTTTATTGTACATATATACATACACCTTATATTTCAACTGTCCTGCAGTCATCTTCAGAGCTATGATATAATAAACTAAATAAAATATATAACTATATAAATAATATAAGAAATGTAAACAATAAACTAAAAACAACATAAAATATATAACTGTACATAATTAAACAAAAATAAATATAATCAAATCCAAATAAAACGATCCAGTTAATATAAAATAAAATATACAATATAAATACAAAATAGAAAATAAATATAAATTATACATGTATATTCATAACTATACATACATATTCAAGACTAACTATTAATCTAAATATATTATTCATTTTTAATAATCTAATTATTTATATTCCTTATAAACTTCAGTGGAGCTAATAAGAATAAAGTTTAAGTTTATAAGGAATTAGGAGATTATTAAAAATGAATAATATATTTAGATTAATAGTTGTTATACTCTTCTTCTTCTTCTTTACTTTCTTTGCATTTCTAAGCAATATATATATTAATATATATGAATATGTATGAATACAGTTAGGAATACACATGTATAATTTATATATTTCTGTATTGTATATTTTATTTTATATTAACTTGATAATTTTATTTGGGTTTGATTATATTTATTTCTGTTTAATTATGTATTGTTATATATTTTATGCTTTATTTTTTTATTGTTTACATTTTTTATGGTGTTATTTATATAGTTATGTATTTTATTTTATATTGTTCATTATATCATAGTTCTAAGAAGACTGCAACAGTCGAAATGTAAAGTATATGTATATGTACAATAAAAGAATTTGCTAAAAGTGTTAAAAATGGTTTACACTGTTGAACGCATCCCAGTATAAATTGTACAAAAAGTGAAAAAAATTTAAAGGGAATGAAAAGGATAGAGATTTTATGATTTTTTAATTAAGTCTTTAAAACAGAATTGGGTAGTGTGAGGAAACTAAACTTAGGACTGAAAAATGATTATATAATAAGGGTTAAGAAGTAGATTAGTTTATTATATATAAATAAGATAAGGGGAAGGAACATATAAATTGGATTGCATAGTTTCTATGCCTATACTTAGACAAAGAAACTTCTGACTTTGATGTAAAATGGTCAGAAATGTAAAATGGTTTTCTGACTATTTTACATCACATTATTATAATTTGCTCCTCAAAAGTATTAAGTAATCTGGGGCCATGATTTTTTTTAAAAATTTGTACTTCTGGTCAAAAGATAAAGATGTGCATAATTATTATAAAACTGAAGATATCAGAATATTTTGAACTGGTACCAGATTTATATAATTATTCAAGTAGTTTGATTGGTTTTAAAATGTCAAGCTGTTTTTGAATTTCAAGTTAGTAGCATGCTGATAATATATATATATATATATATATGGCTGCTGGATCTACCATTAGATCCAAGTAAATCCAGATGCTCTAGCTCGTCTTTTATGAAGACCATCGTCTAGAAACATGGGGATATGGATAGGATAGCATAAGACTAGGAATTGTAATTATTATTTAGTATTTATTGATTGATGAATATTATAGTAAGTGACAGAATGAGAGTAGAAATAATATTAACACATTTTTAAAATGTCGTATGGACTATTCCATATAGATTATGTTTTGATTCAAAATAGGTGTAGAAACAGCATTAAAAGTGTATGAGTACATCTTGGAATTAGTATAGATTTGAATCACATTTTAGTAGTGTTAGAATTGATATTAATTTTTAAAAAATAACAAAGAAGGAAGAAATTGATAATTTATTTGGAGAAAATTCTCAATTGATGGATAAGAAAAGTTATTTAAGTAATAAAATGAATTTTTGTAAAATATGGGAATTATTCAAGGAAAAAATAATAAATGTTGTAATAAAAGCAAAGATTAGAATAAAAGAGGTTGGAGAACAGAAGATCTTGGATTAGTAATTACATGGTGAATAATAAGATAGAAAGATTGAAGTGAGAACATTAATTCTAGAAGTTAACAAATATATATGAAAGGTATTGAATACTGAAACAGATAAAGCTAAAAGAGAGCAGTTAGAAGGGAGATTTTAGGGAAGTAGAAATACTTCAAAGAAAAACTAAGTTTGATTTAATTTGTAGTTGAATAAAATTTGTCATGGTAAAGGAAAGCAGAGATGCTGAAAGGGAATAATGATTAAAGATAGAAATAGGAAAATATTTACAAAAATAGAAAAATGAAAAATTGGAGAACCATTATTTCAATGATTGGTGTAATTGAAATAGGCTTTCTTCTGTTTTAATTGAAGAAAAATTATGTAATTAAGGATGGTAACGTGCATACAATAATGACAAATAAATTATAGAAGCACTAACAGAGCTGAAAAGTGATAGAGTGAAGAAGAGTAGCCAGCAAGCTGGAAACTAGTCAGGGGATATTAAATGAGTAGGCTCTAGATAGGGCTTTTATGCACAGATCTTCTTGCATCCATTGATTACTCTGGCTTGCATTGGTGGCGCTACTGTATGGATAGTTTAGCCTCTTTGTAAACAGCTTGTGTAAACATAAGAAATGGTGATCATGTGATATTTAGCAGTTAAGATGCTGATAAATAGTATTCATTATCAGATAATCTTTATTCTAATGAATGATTAATAAAAATTATTAGTAAAGGTACTGTAGCAAGTTTTGAGTAAATATATTTCAAGTATCTTTATTTAATCGAGCTTGTTCATTATTAAATAAGGGCAGAGAATTAAGAGGTGTAAGTGGAATGATGAGAATCATCGAGATATGTCGAGATAAAAAGGTTAATATTTGTTTATTGATCTTGGAAAAATATTTGAAAAAGATTGTGATGGTTTATTATTTTGTTGGTCCTACCTAAAAAGTAAAATACAGATCAGAAAGAATGTTTTTGGAGAAATTTGTAATATGAATTAGAAGCTGTACAAGTAAACTATCTTCTTGTGGAAGTTGTTTAAAATAGAGGTGTGGTATTTCATATATTTAACTGAATTATTAAATGAATACTATGATAAAGATGCAAGTATCATTGAGATAAAAAAAGTTAATTATATTGGTAAAATGGCATTATCTGCAGAGAGTGAAGATGAGCTCAGTAATATATAATGTAGGAGGATTGTTTGAAACTGGCAGAAAGTTTGGGTTGAAAATAAAGAGAAGAAAGATTAAGGATATGCATGTTAGTGCTTTTGAGATTAATATTTGGAAAATTGAATAACTGATGATGGAATAAATAATAAGCAAATTAGAGTGAAAATTACGATGAAATAAGCTTTAAATATGGATAGGAGGTAATTCCATGGTTCATTGAAATTAAAAAGCCTAGTTAAATGTTTTGTTTGAAGTATTGCTTTATATGGAATAGAAATGTGGATTAGTCAGCTAAATGAGATGGATAAAATTGTGGAAAGAATGTTAGAAATGTAGAACTATTGAAGAGAATAAATGAAAAAAAATCATAATTTTTCAACAAATTAATGAAGAGAAAGAGAAATTAGGTTGAGTAAAGGAATTATGAAAGATATATCGGAAAAACTAGAAAGCATAAGGAGCAGATAGAAGAAGAAAGTTTGATGAACTTAAAACAAGTGAAATATACATGAATATTAGAAAAATAGTACATGAGACAAGTTTGAAAACACTGACCAGTTTGGAATCTGCATGAGGTTGATGAATATTCATATGAATGTAGTATTAATTTATACAAATAATGTAATATGTCTATTCATAGTCAAAATAAGAGTCATAGATCACATGACCCTATCTCTTAAGCTTGTAAGTTATAAAACAATGAGGATTGTCAATTCCTCTACAAGCTTTGTGATAAGTGCTGACTCTGGCTAAGCATTTATCACAAAGCTTGTAGAGGAATTGGCAATCCTCATTGTTTTATGTCTATTCATAGTTTTGAAAAAAAAAAAAAAAAACTACTCTGGTTTTAAGTATTAGAAGGAATAATTGCAAAACAACAATTATTTTGATCTTGTTAAGATGTCAGTCATCCCCCTCTCCCCCTCACATCTTTTACTGTAATAGTTTATCATCTACATTCATTCTCTAAAAAGAATACTATTAATTATAATGACTACTAATTTTAACACAATGTTAGTAGGTTTGAAGCTATTAAAATAACTTCTTGATCTAAATTATTTTTTAAAATAAAATATATTTTTTTTATTCTTTCACACATTATCAAAATCTTTTCTCAGTCCTATATTTGATACTTCTCTTTATCTACCATCTTGAAGTTGGAAATCACTGCTATGCATTCTTTTCCAAATTGTTGAAATAATTCTATTTTCTTTTTCATTTACTCTTTTTAACACTTGCTTTTCCATCTTATTTTTGTAATTCTTTTCAAATGTACATTACTAAACTTCTGGTTTTTTTTTTTAATATTTTTATTGTCCACATATCTATTCCATATAAAACCACCTTGCAAAAAAAAAAAAAACCAATCTAACAAGCTTTGTTTCTATTATAATTTCATTATGACTACTTCCATTGAAGGTTGATCAATTTTTAAAATATTTTGCAAAGCATTAACCTGCTTGGTAACTTTCTGTTCAATGCTTAATCTTTTATGGTACTTGTATTACTTTAGTTTTGTTTACATTTATTGTCATCTCTTATCAGTGCTACATAACATTTTATTGTTCTAATCCTCATTATCTACAATTACTGTCATATCATCAAGCAATCAGATATAATAAGCACCTTATCCTATGTCTGATTTTATCTTTTGTAATGGAACTTATTTAAAAATGATCTAAATATACATTAAAACAGTAGACAGACATCCCTCTTTTACACCTTTTCTTTTCTGTAAGAAGGTCATTTAATTATGGACACAATTAAATTTAATGATTTTTTACCCCCCCCCCCACTTTTTAATCATTCCTTTTAATTTTTCATATTTTTCAATTATATTAATGAAAGTGTTTAATTTTTTTATAGTTTGCTCATTTATTTTATTATATTGCATATTATTGATTACTATAAATCTTGAATTTGACAGCAGTTTTATATTTTTATTTTTTTAAGAGATCAAGATGTGGCCTATGCTGCTCGATTTAAGTCGAGATGAATCCAAAAGGATTCTACGAAGACTAGGTATTCTACTTAAGTCTATATATTACCTATAAATTTTTTTTTTTTTTTAATGATATAATTGTTTTTGTGTGCGTGCTTTGCTTGTTACTTTGACATTATATCTTTTTGTAAAATCATAAATATTTTCTTTGGTTGTTTATTTTAATTTTATTTTGAGATTTGATATGATTATATTTGTATTTTGATTAAAGAAAATATAATTTACATCTTTAGTGTTTAGATGAGAAAGTATCTCCAATACAGTTAAATATATACATCATATATGAAAGTAAAATACTATTAATCCAAATATTTATTATTCAAAAACTTCTATCATTCTAAAAAAATTTCAAAAATGATCTTTAATCTTCTATAGGAAATTAATTAAAGGTAAAATAACAGTAAATACTCATAAATTGAGCCTAATTATGCTAAACTGCATTCAGCAACTCTTAAGTTTATGCTCAATGCTATAATTAGTCTTTAAAAAAGATTACATTGAATTACTAAATGGAAAGATGATCTGCATTTTAAAAAATGAATTAAAAAACAAAAGAGGGTTCAACAGCAAAGTAAATTATTGTTTTGATTTATTGTGTTTATTTTTGCCATAATTTTTTTTTTTTTTTGTATAAATGTGTAAATAAGCATATATTGTTCTTTAAAGTTTTAAATTGTCATTAATAAAATAAATTTATGCATATAGAGAAAGTATTTATATAAATTAAACTATAAATAATTAATGTTAATTTAATTTTTAATATTTACAAAAAGGAAGTAAAATTTGAAATACAGGCATTCTTATAACTGGAATTTAATGGTAAATTATCTATTCTTGGAATCTGAAAAATATTTATTTACATTTTTAATAGATTTTGAATTTATAATGAGAGAATAAATAACATATTTTTGGAATCTGAAAAAATTAATAAGTATGAAAAATCTCTCGAAACATGGATTTACAATTATGATATTTTATCTATATAAAATACTGACCATGTATATATATTTGAATAAATTTAATTTCATGAAGAATAATAATTATATAAATGTTTATATTGTAATAGTCAGATTCATCTATCTCGCTAACACATTGCAGAATTCAAACCCCAGACATGAAAGTCAACATTCTAGGAGGGGTTGCCTTCTAGAAATCCTAAGTTCGAATCTAAAGTCTATACTCCACAGCGCAACCTACGTGACAACACATCTGACGCCACTAGTAGCATAGTTTTTTGCCAGTGCCGGTGATCAGGGAGAAGCAAGAGACTCTGTATTATACCATTAGGTTCGCTAACTAAAGAGTATGGATGATACAAAATATATATACAAAGGGTGAAATAGAATGGAGTATTGGTGTGGATTGCAGAAAATAAATAAATATATTTAAACTGACTAAAATTTAAATACTGTTTATTAATTAAACATCATAAAATTAGTATTGTCTGAATAAGCCAGACCGTGCCTTCAACTCATTAAAAGATAGATATATATTTGGAATAAATTTAATACAGTGCCATTTACATTAATGGCTTGTTAATTTATTCATACTCCCTATACCTTGGGTTAATGCAAGATAATATCATAATAATGCACTTAAACAAGAATATGGTTACATAAAGGAAGGTTAATTTCAAAATATGCGAGGCCTATAGCGAATATAACAAGTGTTTGCTTAAATCAATTTATATTTTTAAGATTTGAGAAAAGAATTTGTATTGTATTCAAGAATAGTGCGGACGAAAGCTAAGGCATGGAAGTGATTAAGATGCGGGCAATTGAATAAAATATTTTAATATTAAAAGAAAATGGTACTAGTGGAGGATCAATATATTATAACGGAAACGGTTATTCGTACGGTTGAGTAATTATTTGTACTTTCAACTATATTTATTTCGATTATTTTATTTTACATTATACTTAATTTATTATACTTTAATTCTTTTTCCGACTTTGATTCTTTATCCATTTATTGTTTTCAACTTAGATTCTTTATTATCTTATTCATTATTTTAACCAACGCTGTTACAATACAAGCAGAGAGCTAATACAGATACAAATTTAACTTCATATCTATACCCTTGACTGAACCCCAAGGCAATACGTACATATTATCTTGGCGTTATTTTTCCCAGCCAAAACTCTCGGCTGCTGAACAGAGCAAACTATTTCAAAGAAACTTAGCAAATGTCCAGCGCTTGCTATTTATTTTTATATAATTGGGATTTCGCACGAACAAGCAGCACATGAATATCTTAAACAAATCAGTATGCCCCTTTAATCACTAATTACAGTTTCCCCCTTGTCGTAGCTTGGTGATAGGAGAATAAAGCAAGGATACGAAATTTAATGACAAATATGCTTAATAATAATATTCACACTTTATATAAAAAATTACATTATAATAACAATGGCTATAATAAATATATGAAAATAGATCAGATATTAAAGTTCTTAAAGTCCTGTTGATAGAGTTCTATTTTATCAAATCATGGATTTTATATTTAGTTATGAATAGTAGATAAATGAAAATGCATGCATGCTTTTACCTAGGCTTTGCTGTAATTGTCCCATGGGTATTTCTCCCGAGCGCTCTTGATTAACTTCCTCCGTTTGTGGGGTTATTTCTTTCCAGTTTTTGCTTGTTGATTCCTTAGGTTCTCCATTAACTTCCTCAGTTTGTGGGGTTATTTCATCCAGTTTGCCGGTTGATTCTTTAGGTTGAGTTTCAGTTGACAGCTACAGAAGCGGCGATCCCTCTAGCAGGTCAGGCAAAGATCTTACATTGCGAGTCAGTGACGAGACGGCTTGAATCCGAACCCACGTCCCTTTAACGCCACTAGCCACACACTTCTTCCATTTTCTTTTAGCTGTTGCTTCTCTAAAGTCTCTACTAGCAATGCCAGACAAAAATTGTAATTTTATTCATCTCTTTCTTTGTTCGTTGTTTTTAAAATTTTTAATTAAGACTTAGATTTCCAGCCAATTCTTATCATTATGTTTCTTTATTTAATTAGTGGCTGGAATGTAAGTCCCAATTAATTTAACAGATCAGGCAAAGATCTTCCGTTGATAACATTTCTTTGTCCGTGGAATTTAATTTGTCCAACAGACTTTCACACCTACGGCCATATTGTTTCTTTTTATATATCACATATTACATTTATTTTATTTAAAGTTTACAATTCATTCATTTTTTTCACATTTACGTTTTACATTTATTTTAATTTGTTATAATATATTTTTTTTTAATGAGAGAGAAGACACGCATTTCTTTATGCTTCCTTTTCCCCTCTCCCACAATAAACAAAATAACTTTCTAGCATTTGACTTACAAGAGAGAAAGAGACGCATTTCTTTATTTATGCAGCCCCCCTCCCCTTCTCTTACTATTACAAAATCCACAGTAATTTTGACATTAATTTCAACTTTTCTTTTCCTTCCTTTTTTTTTTTAAAAAAATTTATTAGCTAATTTATTTCACCTTTATTACTTTCAAATTTTATTAATAAATATATATGTGTGACGACGACTTTACGTGGTCGTCACAATATAGAATGGAGTGCGATACGTTAAAACCGCAGCTTCATGAAATAAAATAAAATAATAAACAATAAAATTAAAGCTGACAGGATGGCATCTCGCCATGGACCCCTGAAAAGTTTTGTCACAAACAGTACGAGTATGGCATTGTACCGTGAACACCGTGGCAGGGTGACTTAAGCGTAATATTCCCAGGTATGGCTTTCTAGCTCATACACGATTGGAAACCACGAGAAGAAAAGGGAAAGGTCTGAACCATAAATCCCTATAGAAACAAAGCAGGTCTCAACATCCCATATGCCTACATCAGTAACACACAATATAATACAAACAAATATATGGAAGGGGTAACTAAATAAGTAAAGGTGCTTAACCAATTCCTATATAATTTAAAGATGGTCCACACCTTCTCGACCTCAATTTTTATAGTTCATAAATTACGTAATAAATAGAACAAAATGTTATTTTAAAATAAGAAAAATGTAGGGGAATGCATGATTAAAAGGGGATTCATAAGGTTATATGTAGTCATGCATTTCTCTATATTATAAAGTCCACTTTTCAAGTTTGCGCATATCCTTGCGTTATATAAAAAAAATGCAAAATATACCTTTCTTGAAAACAATTATTTAGGAGATTAATAAAATAAAGTAGCCCTCGAACAAGCGATTTTAGAAGACATTTACTAAGGGGTCAATTATAAAATTAATGTGCAATAATATAGCGGCACACTAATAAAAGGGAAGGAAATAATTCGCTCGTTCGATGACTATTTAAGCACACTATTATAATAAAGAAATAAATTAGCCAATATATAAAATAGAAAATATCAACCCGAGGATAGAAAGAAAAGCACACAGGTTAGGTTACAAAATATTTTACAGAAAGAGACAGTTTTATAATAAAAGAAATATAATTAAATTTAGCTGGCTTTTTTTTAAAGGGAAATAGACATTACAAGAGCTCTTGGGTTAATGGAGATTACTTCATATTAATTTGGGCAGTTCGTGCACATTTTGGTCTTCTCCGGTATTAATTTGAAACTCCAATGAAAGTTAGGTAGCATGTTCTTGATGTGGCAGCTTTTTGGTTCATGATTAAATCCGACACATTTTCAGCAGCAGTGGCAGTTTACAATAGGTCCAGAGCATCTGATGGTATATGCTGCAGGACTGGTCGTCCGAGAAGGAAGAGCCTTCCCGCCAGTCTACTCAGACATTCTGCTGTCAATAGGCAAAGGCTGGTAATTTACTAATTTCTCTAATGGTATAGGGCTGGCTTTAGCATCTTGTAATAAATTTAAAATCTCAGAGAACTTCAGCTTTAATAAAAATATACTTTTCAAATTAATTCAACTAATCAAAACAGAATTCAACTAATAAAACATAATCAAAACACAACATATTTAAAGCTAAACACAGACTAAGAATAAGCAAAAGCAGAATGGAATAATAGCAAAAGCATAAGATAAGCATAAGCATAGCATAGCCTCCAATTCTTAGCACAACAACAATAGCAATTAATAAAATTGGCCCTATATATACCAAGAGAGCTTACTACTATGCGGCGATCACTGTAGAGCCAAAATTAGATACAAAATAACAGCTGCCAACTTATCTGAATATCTGAAAACAGGGATTTTATAATTAGTTTTGCTTTTAAGATATTCGTATTAGAACTTTTAATTTTAACAATGTTTTAATTAAAAATACCTGAGTGGACACTTGTTGTTTATCCGATGGCAAAATATTTAAACCACTAATTAATAAATTTTACAAAATTTAACTAATTAAGCCTATTGTTATCTTTCCAACCCTCATTTACTTTTTACATAAAATTTGTGGCGTGATTTTTTATAAATCTAAAAAAAAAAAAAAAAATTATTTTACTTGTAAATTGTAAATGTTTAAATCTATTTATGGTTAAATATTATTTTACTAAATGAAAACAAATATTACGACTAATATTTCTAAAATCAATAGGTTTAAACAAAAATGACTTTAAATAACGACTTATTTAAGTTTTCAAATGTATTATCGCAATCTGTGTGTAAATTTACTTACATAACCTACATTTTAAAATGAATATGTATTCATGCACATACAATTTATAAATTACTAATGTTAGAGCTTTAAAATTATATATATCACGAGCATTAATACATTCGTGATCTAATTTAGGCGGGATTTCGGCATATAAGTGGCAGTACAGACACACTACGATAAATTGGGGTTTAAAGTAGGATATGAGGGCAGGAAAAAAGTGAGAGAAGATGAAACTAAGATTTGTAAAGCAAATCTTACTGTTTCAATATATATTATTGAAGATGTATGTAGTATGTATATGTTTGCCAATGGCCGAGTAGGCTTTAAGTAAAATTTTATAACTGCCCACCGATTCCACATTAATAGTGATTTATAAAGCAGAGAAGTAACTTTGCTTTATAAAATTTATGAAGCAGAGTTACAGCAAGCTAAAGCATATAATAATAATTACTTACCAAATATTTTATGTTGGACTTTCGCTAAGTTTGGCAGAATAAATCTTTATAAAACAATTTATCTTTTTATTTATACTTTGTATACATAGAAGCATGAAGTCTGATGAAATTACATTTAATTAAATTATTAATGAGATCCTTGAGGCTGATGGTGCGAAACTAAATACTGGATATCTGGCTCAATTTTTGTAAGGAACAAACAAGTCTCCTTTTCAGAAATATTGCTTCAGTACAGGACAAAACCTTTACTGCCTACCATGAAGGCTGGAACACCCACTAGTCATCGGGAAATATCAGGTTGACTACCACTGGCCACAAATAAAATTCCCTTGTAGAAAGAATCTTCATCGGATCATTTTCATGTAACTAAAGGATATGGATACAGAACTGTTATTCTTTAAAAATCCTAGGTAAAAAAAAGAAAAGGCTCTAATAACTTGTATATTGTCCCATAACTAAAAGATAAAGATGTAGTCTAGTTATTTTTTAAAAATGCAACGTAAAAAAAGAAAAAGCTCTTATTAATTTATTGTAATTTTCTTTAATAATTTGTATTTAGCATGTGTGCTTGTGCGGCACAACTGTTCCCAAAAGCTATAAAGTGTTAATATAAAATGGATAACTAAAAACAAATGAGCTAAGCGCTTTCAAAGGATCTTGCCTTCATAATCATAGCTTGCTACTATGTTTAATGATATGCAAATATGCTCTATTTTATATTAACACTTTATAGCTTTTGGGAACAGTTGTGCCGCACGCACACGTGCTAGAATATATATATTTCCCAAAAGTAAAAAATTATTTGATTTAATAATTTGTATATTGCCTTAAATTGAAACAATTTTCTATTGTAAATTGATATCTATGTACTTCGTAAATCTGCTTTGTATCTCAAATCAAATTCTGTTACTATGTCCTTCATGACAGTACTCCTGTAATTTAATTTTATATTGTCAATGTTATTAAGTGAAAAGAAATAGCCCATATGGAGAAAGCAATGCTACTAATCTTTTATTTCATTTAGATTATAAGTTATAGTTTGTAAATAATCAATTATGTATTATCATTATATCCCTAATGTCTTTTTCTTGTTGCTTATTAAATGTTAATTATTATTCAAATAGTATTTTGTCTATATGTTAATTATCACTATGCAATTATATAATTTCTAAATTTCCTATTCTGACTATTAAATTTAGTGAAGTCTAGGAATGTGACAAGAAGAAAGGTATATTGAACATTCATTTTTTAAAATTGAATTATGAATTTCTCTATATAATTATTTTCATTCCTATAAAAAAATAAAACTATTTGATGAGCAGAGGCAATAATTATTGTTGTGTACATGGCAACATGGTAATTTAGTCATGACTAGGTATTTCTCCATACCTCTCTCTTTATAATGGGTACATGTAAGATTCTTTGGTGTAATGGTAATTTAAAAACTTGTTATGTCCACAATCTGAATTTGAATTCCAGCCAAATAAGGCTTAGAAATTTTTTTAGATGGTAGTCTGACTTAGGAACTTTGTTTCAAGTATCTGACTCACATCCAACTCAACTAACTATTCAATATTGTTCAATAAACAAATTATCATTATCTGGCAATTGGCAAAACCATCACCTTCATAGTTTATCTATGGTGGGTTGTTGGAGAGGTCTGTGAGCAGTACTTTTATAAGAATTTTTATTAAGCCTGTAAATAAATTATAACTTATTAAATATTTAACAATGATAATAAAAATCCATTTACAGAACCATGTCCGAAAACGTTATTGTGATAATCCAAAAGCTAGATTTCTAAAGAATCATTTAAATGAACCTACAAATAATGCATTGATATAAGAAAGAAGTTTATTTACATGATTTTTGGGGAAGATAAGCTTGTGAATTGTCATAGTAACTTTTCAGACTGAGTTGTTTCATGAATAGGCTGTATCTTTATGTATATATAATTCATTAATAATTTTTATAAATTAAATATTTGTGGTCTTGTTCTTATAAACAAAGCAAAATAAAATTTAATGAGCTAATATAGTGTTGGTCTGTCTACTTATTTGTTGGAGTTACATAATACTTACCATAAAGTGGAAGAAAAACTAATAAAAAATAAAATGTTCACATTTATTATTGAGTTTATAGCTACAAGAATATATTAACTCTCTATTTAATTTACAGCTCAGTATTCATATGGAACACCTTCACTCTTTCATTTCAAGACTTTAGATTGGCCTATATAAGTAAATTTAGATTCAAAGATAAGACGACTGCTCTTTTCAATGTCTCTAACTAGCTTGGGTTTTGGTTTGAGAGTATCCTTCGTACTCAATAAAGCAACATTGAGATATTAAAACAACATTATAACACATATATAGGATGTAATTCTTTCTGATTATAGAATATATTGAATAAATTTACCTAAACAATATCATTTATTTGAGAAAAAAATACATTGATGACAAATATGCAGAAATGAAAATCCATAAGAAATGTCCACATTTATTTTTAAATTTAAGATGCTCGCATTCTTGAATTTACTGTTACAAGTGTATATTAAATTAAATAACGAAAATAATATATTTTAAATAAAAAGTGAATTAAATAAAAAAACAAAAGGTAGTCCGTGTATAAAACATATATGAAATAAAAATTAGCAATATTTAATATACTCTCAATATAAATTTAATAACAGATGTGGACATTTGTTCTAGATTTGCATTTCTGTGTACATTTTTATTTGTCATCATTGTATTTTTTGTTAAATTTTTATTGTTTTGTTAAGTAAATTATTTTTATTGCAAAATATATTATTTTCCTGATTTTATTTGATATATTCATGTAGTCATGAATTCAAGAATAAATGTGGTCATTTTATTTTTTTCTGTTAATTTTTCTTTAGTTTGACATATGCATTATATAAATCAATATAAATTGGTAGATTATATATTACAATAGCACTAAATTATTAATTTTCAGACTATTTACAATATTTTTTTTTTTTGTCCATTATGTGTTTGTAAATTGAATTAGATTTTCAACATTTTAGAAATTGTTGTATTATGCATGCCTACACTATATAAATATGTACTGCTTAAAATAACCCGTTAGTATATAGCTGACTTCCATATTTCCTTAAGATATTTTTTATTCAAGTTATCCAAATTACTTGCATCTAATAAAAAAATGACTATCAGAAAATGGCAGAGCAACACCCCTAAAGGTCAAATTGAACAAAGCCTAATTTGAAAAATGTCAACTCAGACAAATCAAAATTTTCATCATGAATACGATTCTAAATATTAATTTTTTTAAAGAAAAATGGAATACGTATTAAATAAATTTCTTTATTGGATTAATTTTGCAAAAATTTTAACCAAAAGTACCTCTCTCAGTTTGAAGATAATAGGTTTTTTTTTTAATGGCAACTAAAAACATCTGATAATTAATTCATTGAAGCATTGAAAATAAATTGATTTTAAAGCAAGCAGACATATTAAAAATTCTTTTAATGTACATAATTTTAAAAATAGATATTACATAATTCTTTTCTAATGTCAATTAAAATAAAACATTTAAAAAAATAGTTAATTTTTTTAGATTAATAGAATCCTCTCTCCCCCAAAAGTTTTAATATTACACTATATTTATGACTAAATTATAATTTGCACAAACTAGTATTACCAATTCGAATTTATAAAATCATGTACTCTACTTATTGTTTAAATATTGTTTTTGCAAAAGTGGAATCTTTATTCAATGTCTGTGATATGGAGTAAAAAAAAAAAAAATCTTTTCTTAATTTATGATTTTAATTGGATTAAATGTCTATAAATCCACTGGACAAAGAAACAAACAAACACAAAAAAATAATAATGGGAATAATTTTTAGGAACATAAGCTTATATACACGAGCAGCGTGAGATAGCTATTGAGAGGAAGTTCTCAAGCAAGTATATATAAAAAAGTTAAGATATATTTAAACTTTAATGGAATTAAAGTCTATAAAAAAGTAAGTCAAATGATTTGTCATTTAGAAGACCTTAGATATTTGAGCATTGGATTTAAAGTCTATATTTGGGTTTCAAAGAAGTGTAACAATGACTAATCTAATAAAGAATAAATTAAAATGCCCTGTGATTTCATGCATTGGTAGAGTGGTGGATTCTGGACATCAAAGTCTATGGAATATGGCCCACCTCTTACTTTCAGTGCTCAAACTTCTTAAGCAGTAAACTCTTCGATTATTTATTTATTTATTAATTTAAAGTCATTTCTGTATTTATTGAAATGATTATTGTTTGAGATAAAAATCTGTTGAAAAATATGGCAATTAAGTTTATTTATTTAACTTACATAAATACATAGCAAAAATATACGACTAATTTGTAAAGATAAAAGTAGCTGAGCCTGACAAAATTGGTTATTGTTGAAATGCATATTAGGAGACAATTACATTTTTTTTTTCAGTGTCTGCAAACATGTTGGAAGTAAATTTAATGGCGGATATAATTTCTAGAGATGTGAACAATGAAATAATAATTAATCTTTCATGCTTGGAGTTGTATTTTTTTGTTTGAAAATTGAGCAGATTAATTAAATTACAGTAGTTATTTCTATAATGCTACTTAATACGAGAAAATGCATCATTATAATTTCAAATTTACAATGCCTGTGAACTATAAGTAAATAAATATTTTAATAGCAGAGGTATTGTATAGAATAATTAATGTGTGTGTTAATTAATATATTTTCTTTTATATTGTAGAAATACCCATAATAGCCTAATTACTTCGGTCAATATTTTTAATAATAATAATAATCTGTGCTTATGGAAAGACTTTCACATTTCTTTGTCTAAATTTAGAAAGAATGTCTTTGTTTTGCCATCTCATAAACACAAATACAAACAGATTTTTTATACATATGCAGCAGTTGTATGTAGTCTGTAAATTATGTGTTCAATAATTAAAGAGTGAACTAATATTTTAAGTTTTAATTTTTTGTTGTTTGTTTTTTTTTAAAAAAAAAAATTATTTAATTTTTTGATAATTCGAATTATACTTTATCAATAAGCATTTGTAGATAATTGCTATCTTTAAAAAACTTCATTATTAACCACTAATATTCATTTTTAAAGATAAAAATTATGTTTTTTAACACTGATAACATTTTATATTGAAGATTAAATATATTTTAATTTTTATTAATGCATGATCAGTTGTTAGATTTACATCAAACAATTTTTCTTCATTGGTGCTGTTTTCTAAATTTCTCAAATGTAAATAGTTAAATTCCTTTTTTTTAAATATGCGGCTGCAGACATTGGAAAAGTGTAAATGATTCTCAAGTTACATTTCATCACGAACTATGTCTGAATGTTTATTTTTAAATGGTATTAGGAAAACTTCATGCAAATCATTAATATAATGACATACTAATTCTTAAATATTTTTACTTAGCATAACAGAAAAACATTCAAATCAGAAGAGATATTTTAAATTTTTTGTTATATTTTTATAAAATTAATGTAATAAGATAATAGTTTAAAGTTGTTTGTTTTGTTGTTTTTTTTAAAAAAATAAAGATAAAACAGAATTATAATCCTTATAGAAATTTTGTTCTCCCAAGTTAACATTTTTAAACTAGCTTTTTTTCTGCATGATTTTTAAGGATATTCTTCTTTCACATTCTGGCAGTCAATCTGTTACTGTTTTTTTTTGTTCTTGAGAAGTTTCCATTTAATATTATGACAAGATGTTCGAACCACTTGCCATTGTATGATAATTTTTTACAAGTTATCAAATTCACTTTTAGGAAGGAATGCTAGTAAAATTTATTCCTAATGATGCTATTGCCCTATTTTTTTTTTTTTACATAATAGTCTGTGACCTAACTAAAAAAGATGGTTCTGTTCCAAAAAGTTAACAACTGATTGGTAATAGTTAAATGTCTGTAACTGTAAATTAATCATTAATCTAATAGTTTACTTTAGTGCCTCAGACAGTATAGATTTGAGTTGCAGTCTTGGTTTTCTGTTCTAATACAAATACAATTGTGTATTGCTATTTATTATAACTCAAAAGTTTAAGTTGCAATCAGATAGCAAAAGATGATTGGTTGAGATTAATTGCATCTTAGTGCGTTTACGATTGTTTGCACACTTATGACAATAAATTAAAGTGAATACCTGTTTTATCTCCACATAAATAAATGTTAATACTATTCCAGAATTTAATAATATGAAAAAATTTTTTCAGAATATTCTTGTTGATGTATGATAATAATCTTATTATACTCTTAAACACACATTCTGATTTAGTATTTTAAATAAAGCTAGCAATTTAATTCATTATCATTTCTAACTTAAATATAATATTTAACAAATTGTTTATCTCAGAGTTATTAAATAAATCAATGTTAATCATTTAAATAAAATAATAAAATGTATAGATGTAAAGTTTATCAAGTTATTTTAGGGATGATGAATGTAAAATGGATTTTTATTGCACATCACGTTACCTTACTAATTTGTATTTCAGATAGCAATAGTAATAATAAGTGGTTTATGTAAATTTAATAATGAATATGTAATTCAATAGCTTGAAAGTATGACCTTTTATTTCAAAATTATGTGAAAATGATGATTTCATTAATGGCACACACATGTATGAAATATAACAATTGCTTTATTATAAATAACATGTATGAAACAAAATATCAAAAATTATGAGCAAACAATAATAAATGTAATTTAATAACAAATAAATACTATTCATTGTTCTCCATGAATCAGCTAATCTTGAATTATGACTGTGTATAATTCTAAAGTGTTGCGAAGACAGAGTACTTTATTGGAAAGGGTTGAACAATATTAAATCAAAACCTAATTTTACATACAAAAAGATAATAGTTTTATAATGTCCTTAATGACTTGGTAATGATAATCAATAGATTATCAACCTCATTCTATAAAAGCTGGCTAGTTCTTTTATTCTTTTGGAATAAGTAAAATTATTTTACTTAGCTCTCCTAAATGATATTCAGAATACATAACTTTATTTATTGTACATTCATATCTTTTACTAGAAAGTCTTGTTATGCTTCATGTGTTATTCAATTTAAATAATTAGTTAGGAGTATACCTCTACTAACAAATACAATTTATTTTATTTATACCACAAGAATGCCTTATTGCATAGTATAGCGTTTCAAAACTAATACAAATATCATAGGCGCTATGCACATAAATATTCTTTAGTGATTTAATTAACTACTTAAGGATGATTAACTTTCTATGGTTCTGAGGTTGGGTTTAAAGACTAATAAAACATGATAAATTAAATGTAAATGGGTTTATTTAAGTTTAAAAATTAGTTTAACTAAATGCAACCTGACTCCAATATAAAATGTAAATCACATATATTACACCATATCCAATATCATTAATAAAATATATAAAATTGCTACTTATACCTTCATATCTGAGCATTATCTTGAGGACTTTATTATTTTATTTATTATACTAATAATAATTACAACTAATTAAATAGACAATTATAACAAAAGTTTATTTAAAATCATCCATCGATTCATAATTCTATTTCCTTCATTATGGACGTTTGAAAATTATTCTGTGGAAATATTTATACTTTGCAGAATATTTCAATATTTTAAAATTCACTGGCAAAACATTAATAAAAGCATTAAATATTAAATTACAAGCATAAGGATAGCTCAGTTGGTTAGAGTGTTGCTTTAAAATTCAATACTCAAGAATCTAAGGGTCCAGGTTCGAATCCCCTCAGGCCAGCAACACCTGGAGAAGAGGGGAGAATAATACCTCTCGAAACATTGTTCATATACTAACCTGTTTGATGTGCTATTACTAACAGTTGAATGTATTTTGAATATTTAAATAAAAGTTAATTTTATCTAAAGACATTCAATACTCATATTAGATGATGGAAATAGTCCAATATAAAAATACAACTAAAATACCATCATCACAAACCTTCAGGAAAACACAAATCAATTCCTTTAGAGGGTCTAATCCTTATATGACTATTTGATAAAAATGCATTAAGCACATTTGGTATTCCGATTCTGATCGTATATATACATTAGCACACTAATCCATTTTAGAATGTCTGCTGATCACTTTGACATTTATCATATTTTTATATTGTGGCATTTATAATCCCAAATCCATTCTTAAAGCACTGACATTGAATTGTAATTTTTTATACAAAAAGAGAGAGCAGTTTAATACATTTGAGAACACTTGCAGATTTATATCTATTGGGTGGTGTATATCACATATTTTAATAGCAGTACATTATTAAGCCTTTGGTTTACAAACACTTAATCCATTTTGATATATAGTTCAGGTTGTTTTAATACTTAATAAGACCTAGAAAATAAATTATAATCCCTAAACGAATTAACTTTGTTCATTTTCACTAATAATCAAGCATTTTCTTCAAAAGCTGCAAAATATGTACGATTTTATACATGGACTAAAGTTTTATCTTTCATTAATCCATGACAAGGTAATCCATAGTTTTGAAACAAGTTATTTCACAATTATTTGGAAAGAGACAAGTGACTTGATTGAAGTTATATTAAAAATCCCATAGGTAATTTTACAAAGTTTTAATTAATAGTTGAAAGTAACAAATTAGATTTTCTTGAAAATAGTAATTAATGATAATCCCTGTTGGTTTGTTTACCATTTCAGTTTAAGGAGACGAAAACATTTTACCACATAGGCAAAATGCCTAGAATGAGTTGGTCTATTCTATTATTCTGGAGGTGACATTATAAAAATGGTTATTTTAAAATTTTAATTTGACTCAGTTTTTAATGCACTATAATTTTACAAAGACTGACTGGATTTTCCCAAGCATTCCTATTTATAGTCTTTGATCACCTCAATATGCGTTTCAATTTTTCTAGGAAAAATTTGAAAACTCATGAGTAAAATTGTCTAGCTTTATTTTAAGTGCTATAATCTTTCAGACACTGGACAAAATGAAGGAAAAGAAAGAAAAAAAAAATCAAATTTTTAAATTATTTCATTTGATCTGACTCAAAATAAATTTTGTAATAATTTATTTAACAAATAAATAACTTGTATATTCACTTTAAAGTTAGATATTTATTTTTATTAAATTAATTTAAAATACCTTTTAATTGAATTATGGGAACACCAATTAAAATTCATTTAATTTACTCGTTTTACATTTATAAATTGATCAAGTCCAAACATTAAATCACATGCATGCACACATTTTAAATGAACTGTTAGCTCTAGTATTTTAACTAAATATAATCTTAATTGTAATTATTGTAATATAGTTATTGAAAGGACCTGTTTTAAAGTATTTTGTATGTTTAATTTATTTGTTCTATTCTGTAAATTTTTCTAAATATTCATTTTGTGTATGTGTGTCTTTCTATACATAAAATTCAATTGCACTTTTCAAAAAAAAAAAAAAAAAATACAGGTGTACAAATTTTATATATGCATTGATTAATAAAATCTGCTTAGAAGGCATTTTTAAATATTTTCTAAAATTATATTTTCTTTTAGGCAGTAATATGAAAGACTTTTGAATTTAATTTTGAGAATATTACCTGCTGTTTGACCAATAATAGTGATGAATTTACTTTGCTTAACCAGAAAATAAAACCAATAAATTTTGTTACAATATTTGGCTACATTAATCAATTATGATAGTAAATATAAGATTATAATAAGATAGATAATAAAATGTATAATGTTAAACAGAGTAATGTTTTTAAAAAATATTAATAGCCAAGCATGTTTTGGGTGCAATATACTGTAATCATGGCAAACAACTATTCCAAATATATATATTATAATGATCGGGGTGAAAAAAGTCTTAACGTATCTACACTACAGGGCGCCATTAGGCATTTGAACCTAGAAAATTTATATACGTTAGTTTGAAAAAAAAAAAAATTTTTATTTTATTTTATATATTTTGATTCCGACCGTTAGCCCATTGTCACTAGCTCAGTGGAACAGCAGAGATTTATATTTTATAAATTCTTATCTAAGAATTTTTTTAAAAAAAAAAAATAAGCCACTGCCAGTAATTAACCCACAAACATTTATTTAAACATATATAAGATTTAAAATTATTTTAGTATCAGTTTTACATTTTAAAATTTAACTTACATTTTTAACTTTGATTTTAGATTTTAATTTACATTTTAATTTTTATAAGTTCACACAGATGGATTTATAAAAGTTTGTTTTATAATGTTGAGTATAGATCGGTTACATGGATTACACGGTTAAAAACATTTCAAAATAAACATAAACGATCAAAATATAAAGTCATTGATGGAATTGCAGAGGGAAATTTATAAGAAACCCAATGGCATTCATCATAAGATGCCGCATTGACACCAATAACTTAAAAGACATCCGAATAAATACATTTTAGATACTCACCATAAGGTATCATTATTTACCGAATGTCTATATATTTTGATCAAATATGAAAACCAAAAACATAATTAACCGATAACGAATCCATGCAAGCGTCTATACCCAACTTAAATTTAATGCATTTAGAGTGTCGAGTATGAATAGACTACATAGATTGCATTTGAAAAGAAAATATTTTATCCCTTATTTAACCTTAGGCCAAAAGTTCGCAGTTAAACCAACGTCAATCCATCTGATATATCGATGTATTCAATGTAATATGAATACGACAGCACAAATATAGGTTAAGAGAAGAAATTGACTCTCGTCCAGATAGGAATACTACATCTATCTGACGAGAAGAGCAATAAAAAAAAACTCCATAGGAAGGGACAGCGTTCTCCATCTTATTATCCCTTCTATAGGCAAAACGGGAGTGTGCGGTGTATACTAGCGATTCTTCCCGTAGCGAACCTCGTACTACATCTACTAATTACACCAATATATCCAATCCATTGACCTAATTCAACTACGAAACGAATAACCTAAGATTACCCTCCCCTAATAAAACTTCACAAATCTATATAGCCATTCATGCCCGACTTAAATTTAACATTTATATAATTTATTTATATGTTTATTTTAATGAAAAACAGAAATCATAATAAAAACTTGAAGAACAAAAAAAATAAAAATAAATGGAAATGATTTTACAAAAGAAATACATCAAATAAAATTATAACTAATTTAGTCAGATAGGAAACTCTTCTATTTAAAATATTGAAAAGTTTAGCATTTAGAGTTCTTTTTGTTTAGAAATGTTCATTAATTATATATTTCTTACTGTTTTGAAAAATGTCCGTAGTCTCTGATTTCTTGTAATGGAAGGTGTTAATTCCCACGAAGTCATAAGGAGATCGGTGTGCAGTTAACCGTTGGTCCTTTATGGTTGATGGTATTCTTCCGGGCCTTGATGTCCTGTGGTCCACAATATCGGAAAACGATGTTTCATTTTTTTTGAACAACTGAAGGAATTGAAAGTGCGTCTTTCAATCCCTTCTCCTCCAACCCTCTCCGACTTAACACATATCTGTCCTCTCTTAATAATAATTATTTTTTTATTTCCAAACCTTTCCTTTTAATTTTGCGGATTAACTCAACATTACGTCATGATGATGAAAACCCTTTCATTGAGGTCCGATTCCTAAGGGATTTCTTTTTATTTGCCATTAGTTTCTATTGTTTTCCTATCTGACCGTTGCTTATACATTTAAATGCCCAAGGGCTAGTTCACTTGGACTAATTAAAATAATCATTTCCATTTTTCAGTAACATTAATTAATTTTTTTATCTTTAAATCTTTTAAGTCTTTTTCTTGAAAATTTAGTTTTAAAACTTTTTCTTTTTTTTAATAAAGTTTTTTTTTTTAATTTCTCATCTGTGCGATTTTATATATATTAGAGTTTAGATGATTTTTTAATTTTCAATTTTTAATTCTTAAAAAAAGAAGTTTTTATTTGCAAACTTTTATTTTTTCATGTTTAATAATAAAAACATAATGTAACGGCGTATGTGCCCGTTACAATATATATATTTATTGATTAAAATTTCAGAAGGTCCTTAGTTGTTTACTATTCAATCTTTGATTTATAATGTTATTAGAATAACTATAATCCAAATCTCTTTAAAAATTTCTTCGCTTGCAAAGCAGCCATATTGAATATTTAAAAAATTATGCTAAGCCACAAATTTTATCATAACTTTTAAGTTCTTATTAATAAAAAATGACATAATATATATTGTTTGAAAGATCAAACACCAAAGAATGTAATTGAGCTGAAAAAAATATAGTCATTGATATTCAAAGTAAAAAACAAAAAGTTAATATTTCTAATAATTATTTTCATATTTAATAAATTTTAAATTATCATGCATATAACTTAAAATTATATTTTTGTTAGTAGGTTAGTTGGATTCATCATAAAATTTCTAAAAAAATAGTATATAATAACACTTACCTAAGGTAATCAATCCATCACTTGAAAACTTCGTAGAATAAAGACATTACTACCTTTCGTTTTTCCTGCATAGCCCTTCAAAATGTATTTCCATATGGGAGTTTGCAATGAATATGTCATCTTAATAACATCCCTTATAACAAGTAGGCAGGATTGGTTTTAAGCCAATAAACATCACATAATCACAATATGTGTAGAGAGTTTTGCCTGTTTTTATAACAAATAGTTAATATTGATCAATAATTAGTATAATTTGAATATTATAATAAAGAACTTCAATACAGTTTGTAATTTATTAAAAAGTTCTACCAAAATAGTCATTATATACAAAATAAAATAATAAAATAAAATAAAAAGTGAATGAAATACTAAATTCATTATAAAGTTAAGCTTGAGGTACATAAGTTAGTAGTTTAGAGTCAGTGCAATATAGTATTATTTATCCTATCTTTATAGATTTTGAGGGCTCATTGCTTCATGCTGCTATGACCATAAATTTTGTAATAGCTTCATCAACTGCCACCTCACTTTGCATTTGATATGCAGCTTTGCAATTTACATTGCAGTAGTGTATAATTAACCTAAGTTTATATACTGTCAAAATCTTTACTTTTAGCATTTGTGTATTTTTATTATTATTAAAATGCAGACAAGACATTATAGAAAAATCTAAATTGGATCATAATATTCAAATACTGGACCCAAGCCCACATTATAGCAAAAAATGCAGATAATTCACGATATAAGTATATACAATCACGAGCTATTTTTTTTTAATGTTAGTTTCAATAATAATTTTTTAGTACATTTTTTATCAAATATAAATATATAAAAATAAAATAATAATTAAAAAATGTAGAGAAATAAATACTTATCATTAGGCCCTCCATAATGTTGTCTTCAAAATACATCAGTAAAAAGTTTTACTTTTTCCGATGTATTTTCACGTCGAATACTTTTCCAGTAACTATCAAAAAAGTGAGAGAAAGACAAAAAAGTTCAATTTACTTGATCACAAAAATTATAAAATTTTTATTTTTTATCATAGAAAAATAAAACTTACCTTTCCTGAAACTAGAAATATGGAAATGAAGGTGTATAAAGCTCATGTGTAGCCTGCATAGATTTCCGTTAATCTTAACCTGAACCCGGATATTTATAATTTGAAAATCATTGCCCGCATTATGTGGGCATAAAAACGAATGGGTTAAACTTTTCTATCATTATTCAATATATACAATACTAATTTTTTGAGGACAATAATTATAAGATACAACCAATGCTTATAAAATTTATTTTTAAGATGCCCAAAAGTTAATGATTCATCTTTTTTAGATTTATATTTTCACAACTTTAATCCAATCTCTTATAATTGCTTCAAACTTGTTATTCTCCGAGATCACTTTTTTTTATATTTATTCTGCATGTTTCTTCTTCACTTGTTGCAAAAATGGACAAAACAAATGAAATGGACTCCTAATTAAAGTTCAATAAATATACATAATTACTTGTGATTTTATAAGGTTTAACAATTTAATGGTAGAATTACAATGAAGAAGGCAAAGATTGTAGTACAAATGGCAGAAGCTGACTTTAAAGTTAATGTTTCTTCATGAGTTATTCAATATCAAAAGATTCAACTGTCGTGAAGCATACAGTCGCAGTGAAAAAGTGAAAAATCGGATAAAAAAATCTTCAGAGTTAGTATTTTATTTTTTAAAAAAATAATCAGAATTACGTTTTTTTTTTTTATGGATGTGAATGTTGGAAAAGTTTGCCCTGCAGTTTGATGACATGAAAGCTAAAGATACTTGTATCACAACTCACCTGTCATTTTAATTTTTTAAATGATCTCTCATCTGAGCAACAAAATATTCAATTTTTCAAGGCTAGGAAAAAATGTTGATGCTTATGAAGTGTGGAAACTTTACTTGATGCATAATATAATCAAATTGAAAAGAGTTTTAATTATATTCCAAGATGATTTAATTTATTAGAAAAGTATATAATGCTTTGAAGAAAGAAAGATAATCAGCATTAAGATGGATGGGCTTAATTAATACTCAATAATGGATATGCCCAAATAGATGATAATTTTTTTAGAAAAATACTATTTTAAGATCGCCAGGAATAATAACATTGACCAATAATAATAGTCTGACATTGTTTAGGAACACTACTTTTTAAATTGATCAATGACTTTGATGGAATGGGTGTGCTTGTATCCCAGAAATTAAAAAGAAAGACATTACAATCTTACCCGGCAGTGGTTCATTGAAAAATGTTGACATCTATGTTCATGTTGAAATAATGAAGGTGCAGTTTATCCCTGGTGCAAATAGTATCTTTTTCGGTTTGCTATTGATTTTTCAAAGAAAATATCACACATGATTGTTGAAAGTATTATTAAAGGGCATCTTTCATAATTATTAAAATGAACTTAATAATTGCACCCATTTATAATACTGCAGGATTCATCCAAATACTAGCTTTGTAATTCTTAATGAAGATTTTTAATCAGTTATAACTACATTATCTTTTTGTTCAATTTATTATTAAATGGTTGTTTTTGCTCAATAGGTAGTAATAGAGTAATAAGGATTAAAGGTTCCAGCATTATTTATCAAGTATATAACATTAAAAAAAAAAAAGATCTACTGAGAAAATACAAAATTCATAATGTTTTCTTATCAAAGTCGATTCTTTTCTAATTCTATCATATTTTTTGCCTGTGATTTCAAGTTTGTTTAAATATTCTCATTTTTGTATGATTTTTTTAGGTGCTCTTGTATATATACAAAAACTTATCGTACAGCAGTAAAGCATCAAACTACCATGTTTTAAATTCTAGACTGAGGAAATTTGAAAATTTTTTTTATTACAAGCCAATCCTGCTATTTATTTAATATTGCTTATGCTAGGTTACTTGTATATATTGTTTTATATTATAACTGAAGAAGGCTGTTGGACAACCAAAACTGTCATCAATTTTTGCATGTTTAGAATAATAAAATATTGTATTTGCATTGTGTAAAGTACATTGAAAAATGTGTTAATATTGTTTATTTGCATATCTAACTGTTCTAAGCTTGAGAATAAAATAAATGATGGGGAAACCGCTCAAATCCTCTTCTCCGAAAATTTGGCAAGCTTTGTAAGTAATGTCTTCTTCTTCACTATTTTTTGTGTGAGGGATTGTGAGAAGCTTTTAATCTGCACTGGGTATTTAAAGACCTTCTCATCTTTATATCTTGTAATACTCTTCCAAAACATTTAATAATCTGTAAATATAAACTGTTTGCAATATTGCATTGATTTAATAAATATGCAAATAAGTGTTCTTATGTTTGATTTAAATAGTGACTTTCAAAACTATATTTATTACATGTTTTGCATATAAACAATTTTTCTTTTGATATATTTTTAGAACTCGAAGCGTATTCATCTGTAGTCTCGGCTTTCAGAGCTCAAGGAGATTTGACAAAAGATAAAAAGAGAATTTTGCAAGATCTTTGCAATACCCTTAGGTATGTATATATATATAATTTATAATATTTGTGAAATTAAAAAATTGTTTTAATTTGAAATTTTCTTCTTACTAATACTAGCATATCAACAGAGCGACATCGAGCTGAAATTAGAAGAGCAGTCAATGACGAAAGATTGAATACAGTAGCAGATAAGTATGTAATTTTTCTTGCTCTGAATAGTGATAGAAGTTTTTTTAAATCTTACATTAAGATTTCGTGTGTTTTTTTATGCATAACAATGGATGTTTACCAATTAAGTTATTAAGATGATTATTGTAATACAAAGTTGTAATTTTCAGTTATTTAATGAACTAATATTTATCATCTTAGCATTATTTTATGTCATAATTCATTTATTTTGTTTCGGTAGTTGGACTACATTTGCATTCTCTGATTTTCCTATTGCCATTTTTTATATTCTACACTAATTAAATATTTTATTTTAATTAACTCAGTTATTTTAATGAAATAAGCGGGTTGGCTTCAGTTTAGAACCTTAATGGTTGTTTGAATTTTAGACTCTTAGCTTGATAAGTGACTATTAAGTGGAAGCCAGATGCCAACTATATTGATTGCAGCTTTGAATTCCAAGTCCTTGTTGATAAAGGCAAAAGCCAGGAATTGGCCTGGAGATGAGGATTAAAGAGCACTACAATCTGGCCATCACTGATTGTTTAAAATTAAAGCAGATAGTTGCTATTTACATTTTGCAGCAAGATAGAGAATTAATTGGTGTTGAGCTGGTTTTTTTTTTTTAGTGAAATGTTTCATCACTTCAATGATTCTTCTCCTCTTTGTTGTTTCTCTGTATTTTTTAAAGCTATTTTGTATGTGTGAGCACACTTTCTTTTTTGTTATGCCAGCTCACCAAGTGCTTTTCTGAAAGAATTGTGGATTGAGCTATCTTGTTTTAAATTAGACATGTCAATAAAGCATGGAAACAAATACAATTGAAATTTTAGCAATTATTTAATATGTGAACTATAGAACAGACATGTTATCATCAAAGATGTATACATCCTAGGCACATGCACTAAAATTTTATAATATCTTAACGATATCTTGGTGAGTACTGAGGATACTCTCAAACTGAAGCACAAGATGGAAACTAATAAATTGGAAAATTTCATGAGCATTAATATATAGAAAGAAATTAATGGATGTAAAGTGAAAAGAAACATCTTCATGTTCTCAAACTAAGATGCTTTAGATCAGTGGTCTTCAACCCTTGGTCCGCGGACCGGCGCTGGGCAGCAGAAGTTTTCTGCCGGTCCACACTAGACTGGCAGGAAAGTTTGTAATAACAAAATAATATTTTAAACTGTTAATTAATATAAACAATTTTTATTTATTTTTTCATCGCAATTGCTTAAATAAAATTAATTATAAATCAAAATTTTATTTCAATTATTAGATAATACTATAATTACTAAATAATAATCAAAGGAATTTATCTGAAAATGCAATTTTTAAAAGACCAAGCATCAATCTCATGATAATTGCACCACTCCTTATACGTCAATTTTTATACCTAGTAGGCATTTCTGTATTGCGTCAGCTCATTTATTGGTCACATATAGCAAAATTTTTTATTGCATTTGTATCATCTTTTTATTTTGTGTGTGACATTTCTTTTTGAAATTTGTAAACTTCATAAAATGGAGACAAAAAACATCAAACAGCAAAACCCCTTTTGGCCTTCTTAAGAAGAGACAAGGATAATATTCCAATAAAAAGTGACACTGATACTGAAAGTATGTCAAGTACTATAGTTTCAACTCTTGAAGAAACGAGGAAAAAAAGATATGTCGATACTTCAGAATGTGCAGGAAAAAACAAAAACAAAAAAAAAGGTCATTTTATTAGAAAATACAATAAGGAGTATTTAAAACTTGGTTTCATAGTTGCTCCTGACAGTGAACTATCACCATGTCCTTTGTGTGTAGTATGTTCCAAAATTTTGTCAAGTGAAGCTATGAAACCTTCCAAACTTGCTCATCATTTGCATTCAAAGCATGGAGAACTTACGCATAAGCCATTAGACTTTTTTGATGGATTACATGATCAAATGAAAATTCAGATAAATCAAATGAGTACGATGATGACTAGTGACAAATCACTGCTTCAAGCATCTTATTTACTTGCTCTTCGAATAGCTAAAACAAAAAAACCATTTATGATTGGAGAGGAATTAGTAAAGCCTTGCATCTTGGATGTTGTACAAGAAATTTTGGGTCCCCAAGCTACTAAAAAACTAAAGCCTATATCACTTACAAATACTACTATTAGGAGAATTGTTGGTATGGCCACAGATATTGAAGAACAAGTTATAGAGGACATTAAGAAATCAAAATGTTTTGCGATTCAGCTTGACGAATCAACTGATGTGAGTAATGATGCTATTCTATTCTGCTTTATGAGATATAATGAAGATAAAGACTTAAGGGAAGAACTTCTTTGTTGCCTTGATTTACCTGCACGGACTACTGGTTCAGAGATATTTAATGTTCTTAATGAGTATTTTCAAGCACAAGGTTTGGATTGGAGTAAATGTGTAGGAGTATGTACGGATGGTACTGCTAGCATGACTGGATGTCGCTCACGAGTAGTTATAAAAATAAAGAAAGTCACGCACCTAGACATTTTGTTCACTCACTGCATGATCCACCGAGAACACTAACTGCAAGGAAGCTTTCTGCTGAACTAAATATTGTAATGAATGACGCTGTTAAAATTATTAATGAAATTCGTAGTCAAGCAAAGAACTACAGATTATTCACAATATTGTGTGAGAGCATGGAATCACATCACCAACATCTTCTACATGCAGAAGTGGGGTGGTTATCAAGAGAAAGAGTTCTTTCACATCTTTTTGAACTTAGAGAAGTAAAACAGTTTTTACTAAAGTGGAAATCAGCCTAGTAGAACCGTTGTTGAATGATGACTGGGTGGGTAAACTTGCATACTTAGCGGATATATTTGACCTGCTTAACAGACTTAATCTTTCTCTCCAGGTACCTTGTACAAATATTTTTATATTGAGAAATAAAATGGATGCATTTAGAAAAAAGCTGTTGTTTTGGAATAGTTGTGTACAACAAACAGATATAGATATGTTTCCACTTTTAGGAGAATTTTTGACTGCTGCTAATGTCAACCAGAAAGTCATATTCAACATTAGTCAGCATTTAAGAGTGTTAGCTGAAAACTTTGATAATTTTCCTGAAAGTTAGGATCCTCGTAAAGATAACCTCTGGATTAATAATCCTTTTTTGGAAGATGTAAACTCTTGTGCACTTGAATCTCATGAAAAAGAAAATCTGATCAAATTGTCATCTGATCTCCCTCTGGTGTCCAGACATAAAATGCAATCGTTGTCTCAATTTTGCTATCACTTGAAAAAGAATATTCAACTTTTAGTTGCAAAGCTATCAAATTATTAGTGATTTTTTCAACCTCGTATTTATGCGAGAAAACATTTTTAGCAATGTCAATAATAAAAAATAAACAAAGAAATAGAATGGATGTTAAAGCAGCACTTCATCTTTCTGAAACAACGCTACAGCCACGCATATCAAATTTAGTAACAAAGAAACAACAGCAGATGTCACATTAGGTAGGTAAAAAATTTTAGAATTTAGATTTTTTGTAAATAAAATATTACCTACAATAGTTTTTATTTCTATGTTAGATAAAGCTGTAGAATTTTTTAAATGCAGTTTAATATGAGAAAATTTTTGTCCTAATTACTATGTTCTTAAGCCTTAAAAGCCAATTGTTTTTTTTTAATTGGAACTCAAACGAATTATATATGTAGCGACAAGAACACAACCGCCCACCTGAATGGAAGAAGTCACTCAATATGTAATTAAATCAATATATAACGGAACTCTTACTGGAGGGGGTCACATAAATTGTAATCACTCACATTTGATTTACATATATATTTGACTGTTCATTTCAATGCTTTCTTTATAATTTCTAGTAATTATTATAATCATTAGATATTAAGGAATAATAATTTTAATCTTTAACTGTAAAGTATAAAAGACTGTTAACTACCTGAAAATATTTTAATTCTACAGATCATTGATGATGATTTCCCTTCATCTAGAATGTAAATCTATTATCTTTTTTTTTTTTTTTTAGCAAAATGACATCTTTATAATGATTGTTTTATGTCTATGTGACACTTTACCAAAACAACTTTTCAGCTCAATTTTCCCAGTGGCTTTACAGGTGGTCCTTAGGTGTCTTCAAGAGCAACCAACTAATGCAGTCTGGTGTTATTTTAATCTCATTTTTACCCAATTAAAAAAAAAGAAACAGAACGAAAACAAAATCTAATCAATCATGCATAAATTAATTTGTTTTTCTAGTTATCACAGATGTTTATTGGGGGGGGGGGGTTAGAATTAAATTTTTTATTATTTTTCTAAAAACAAAATTAAAAAAAAAAGTTTTTTATTACACAAACTACATATATATAACTTCATCTTGTATATTTAACATTAAATACAGAGATTACATTTATCATAATCATTGTCATGTAATTACACTAGCTGTGATATTTCCCAACATTCACATGAATAACATTTTATTCTTGCATGTTTTAACAATGAAATAATAAATCTAGCAGTGTAGGCACATTACTGAGAATGATTGTTATTGTACTGTTTTCTATAGCAGTATGCCTGCGCAACTCGAGAAAGAGTGTTCAGCATGTGAAGGTAGGCAGCACCATTACAATACATAGTAACTAGGGTGTTGTTTTAGTCAGTTATAACAGTTATGGTCATCTAAGGCTAAGCAGTTTAAATCTTTAAGAAAATTTATCTGTAGACTTCTGCCGGTCCGCGAAATCTCCTTATTTTTGCCGGTCCGCAGGTGTGAAAAGGTTGAAGACCACTGCTTTAGATTGGCCTATATGACTGAATTTAGATACAAAAGATAAGATGATTGCTCTTATCTTTTCAAAAGTCTCCTCAGTACTCAACAAGACATTGTTGAGATATTATAATAATGTTTCAGCGCATGTGCTTAGAGTGTAAATCCTTTCTGTTTAAATTACATATGATCTCTGCGCTAGTAAATGAAATTGAATATTACATAATGTACTTATAGTAAAATGTGCAAAATCACACACAAGTTAATCTATTTAGACATCTCATCTGAATTTAATACCTCCGGTCATCAGAGCAATGATGCAAGATGTCGTTCTTTTCGAAGCCATACAGGTTTGGTAGTCAAAGTTAGGAACTGTTCAAGCAGATTGTCTTGGGTTCTATATCTTAGGCTGATTTCAATTTCAAGTTTTATACTTATCAGATAAAATGGAAAGAAGTCACTGAATGCATATTTTGCTTTTCTTCCAATTTTAAATCATAAGCCTTAATGATAAAGGTAAAAGCTAGAAACCAGTTTAAGGATGGTATTTAAATATTAAGGGTAAGGATTTTGTGTGCATTTCTTAATCACTGATTATTCAAGCTTAGATGACATTAGAGTGAAAAGCAGTTCTTGTTTTATTGTAGAATGTAGGTCTAGAGTATCCTTGTAAAGTATTTATGTTGTATAATAATTAGGTGATTTTTGATATGTTAGAAACTATTTCTGAATTGCAAAGAACAGATTTTAGGAGAACCTGCTCCATCAACAATGCCAAGCCTTATATATTTCACAGCTGCCTTTCTAAGATAATTTTCTAAACTTTTTAAATATTTGTCAAGTTTTTTTTTTTTATATGGGGAATTCCAAATTGAGGATCCATTAATGTGATTATAATTTTTAAAGCCTTATTTAATATGGCAAAGTAATTTATTTGAAGAAGAAATACAGAATTGAAATTAGAACAAAAATTACAGCTAACTTTTTATGCTCATTACAGTTTTTAAAAAAAAAAAGGAAAATGACATCCAAGTTTATATAATTAATTATAAAATTTGTAAGTAAAGTATAAATCAAAATATGTTACTAAAATATTTATTTACTACAAATGGGTAAGCAAACATTTCTTATGTAATCCTCATTGATTGTGATATACATAAGATGATGTTTGACAGAGTTTTAACTCCAAATGAGGAGAGCAGTTTGCCTGTTTTGCCTACTATGCACTGCTTCAACAATCTCATCATTTTATTTGCAATTTTTTTTTTCGTAAGTTATTGTTTTGTGATTGAATTTAATAGAAGCCTACTAAAAAATCTTAGACTAATTATCATCAAACTAATAGCAATCATGAGGTATATAAAAAAAGCAGTCATTAATATTTCATGCTGCATGCATGAACAAAAGCATTAATAATAATTATAAAACTAAATCATTTACCAAAAAATATTGGGATCATTATACAATTGCTGATCATCACACATAATGCTCTGGGTCTTCTGATAGTATTCTACTGGCCATCAAGAAATTAATTATTATTATCACAAAACATACATATGTATCTGAATGAGTTTTAAAGGTGACTTTCTTTACTTTAGCATTATCTAAATAATTCTAAAGATAATTATATTTCTTTATTCACAGGGTCAGATACAATTTATGTTAGTATTAAATAATTTCATTGGAATAATTTAAAATCATGATTTGTTAATTTATTGATTAATTAGAAGTGTAAATAATGGCAACAAAAAAAAAAAAAAAGAAGAATCTGATAAATCCTTTACAGTACAATAGATTATTCTAATTTTTATTTACATATTAATTATTTCTATAATTGACAATCAAAACTATACAAATAACATTATTTATATTGTATTTTATAAATATATAAGGAATTTGATATTGTAATATAAACAGAGCGTTGATTATATATATATGTGGGAGATGATGATCTGAACCAACTGATGAGTGCTGGTTCAGCACGAAATATGTGTATTGGAGATCATTTATCTTTTTCACACGTGTGTGGTCATGTGTAATGATTGTATGAGATGGAGCAGATAGCTGGAGTTTGCAAATCTGTATTCAAATCTCTTATATATCTAAAAATTCCAAGTATATAATGTAACGAGCACAGACGTTCGTTACATTGTTGTTGTTTTTTATTTATTAAACATGAAAGTAAATTAAAAAGTTCGCATTTAAAAATTTTCTTTTAGAATTAAAAATTGAAATTAAATATCATCTTAAACTCGTATATATTAAATCGCACAGATAATGAAAAATTATTAAAATAAAACTGTATTAAAGAAAAAGTATTTTAAAACTAAATTTTAAAAAGATTTGGAGATAAAATTATATCTTTAAATTTATCTTTAAATATATTTTTGATTTGGAAAACAGGTTAATTAATCAGAAATGGAAATGATTGTTAATTAGTTAAATGTAAACCAGCCTTGGGCATTTAAATGTAAAAACATCGGTCAGATAGGAAAACAATAGAAACTTTTAGCAAATGAAATAAATCCATTGGGAAATCGGACCTCAACGAAAAGGATCATCACATCGATGACGAATGTTAAGTCAATCTTTCAAAGTAATATAAAGGACAAGTTTGGAAATTATTAGTTAGTGACTGGATTATGATTATTACGATGGACAGATAGGTGTTAGTGCGGAGGTGGGGAGAAGCATTGAAGAGACACGATTCAATCACTTCAGTTTTGCTAGGAAAGAAAGAGAAATGAACTATCGTTTTTCTACATTATGGACCAGTTAAAACAAAACCTCCGGATGAATAAATAAAGCCAACAGAATATCAATCTTAGGACGGCATGGGAATTTACGTTCATGCAAGCAACGGATAAAGTTGGAGCTTTAAAAATCGTAAGAACTTTATATTCACTTGAAACAATAAGAACTCTAAATTTTAAAACTTTTTAGTAAATAATGCAATAGAATCCTATCTGACCAAACTAAATTCTTCATTAATAATATTTATTATTTGTATTTATTTATTTAAAATCATTTCCATTTATTTAACTTGTTCTTTAGTTTATTTATGATTTCTGCTTTCCGATGAATTAAAATATCAATGTTAAACTTAAGTCGGGTGAATGGCTGTATAGATTTGTAAAGTTATATTAGGGAGGGTAATCTTAGGTTATTTGTTTGTGGTTAAATTGTCAATGGATTGGATATATTGGTGTGATTAGTAGATGTAATATTGATTCGCTACGGGCAGAATCGCTTCATATGCCGCACACTTCCGTTTGCCTATGGAAGGAATTATAGTCGGATACCGCAGTCCTTTCATGGAGTTTTTTGTTTTATTGCTCTTCTTTGCGATAGATGTAATATTCCTATCTCATAAGAGGCAATTTCTTCTCTTAACCTTTTGCTGCGTATTTTATTACATTGAATACATCGATATATCAGATAATTGATCCAGTTTGACTACTAATTTTAGCCTAAGGTTAAATAGGGATAGAATGTTTATTTTCAAAGCAAATTTATGTGGTCTATTCATACTCGACCCTAAATAAAAATGCATTAAATTTAAGTTGTTTATAGACGCTTGCATGGATTGTTTATTGGTTAACTGTTTTGCGTTTCCATATTTGATCAAAATATATAGACATTCGATAAATAATGATACCTTACGGTGAGTATCTAAAATGTATTTATTCGGATGTCTTTTAAGTTATTGGTGACAATGCAAGTATCTTATGTGAATACTATTGTTACATATAAATTTCCCTCCGCAATTGTCAGTAATCAATAATTTTGTATCTTGATCATTTATGTTTACTTTGAAATGTTTTTAACCGTGTAATCTATGTAACCGATCTATAGCAACATATTAAAACAAGCTTTTATAATCCCATCTGTGCGAACTTAATTAAAATGTAAACTTATAATATAATATAAATTAAAATGTAAATTAAAATCTAAGGTAAAGTTAAAAATAATGTTAAATGTTAAAATGTAAAACTAATTTAAAATAATTTTAAATCTTATATATATGTGCATAAATAAATGTTTGTATGTTAATTACTGGCAGTGGCTTTTATTGATTTATTTATATTTAAGATATAAATTAAGATATAGATTTTTATCTCTGCCTCCACTGAGCTAGTGACATCAACGACCATGCAAAAAAAATTTTTTTTACTTCGTATCTGCCTACTTTAAAATTTTTCTAGTTCAAATGCCTAGATCGCCCGTGTGGATACGTGATTCTCCACGTAAATAAATTATACTTGTATTCAGTCAAAATATTAAATACACAGTATAAATAATACAGAATATTTCAGTAACAATTTTCATCTATACAGACCAATATTATTGTATTTTAACAAAATATAATTAAATGTTAAATTATATATTTAATATGAAAAATTAGAAATAAGCATAAAATAAATTTATTAATCTGCTAAGCCTGGCTTTTGACACAGAGTCTCTTTGTCAAAGCATCACTGAGAGGGAGTTAGCAAAGCGTTATGGCATTGGCATTTCCACTTCCGTGTTGAAAGCCTGTCTTAGCAGATTAATGAATTTATTTTATGCTTATTTTGTCTCACTAATTATTATTTGCTTGCTTATTTATATATTTAATATGAACACACCTGTATATATTTTAATATAAAAATAGTATTTCAATTCTTAATATTAATTTGCTTTTAAAATTATTTTTAACAATACCTTATTGACTCACTTTAAAATCTGATATTTCCACCTGTCATAAAAAAACATAAGCATTTGGCAATTTCATTATATATAACATAATAAAATGTAAAGAAAACATAATTAGAGTTTATATTATACTCTGGGGATTTTTAAAATTATTCTTTTATCAGATCAGCTACTTTTTTATATTCTTGCTGAGAACTTTTTTCCCATAATCATTGGCTAATTTATTCAAAAGTTCTTTACTTTTGAAACAAATTAACATAGTTCATGTTAATTGAATACTTTTTTTTTTTGGCATTAAACAGCAAAAGGTTTTTATTATCGCCACAGTTAGTATTTGAAATAATGCTATTTCTAATATATATTTTATTCACTAGCCAACTTCTTCCATCTGTGTTTGATACATATGTAAAAATATCATTAGCAGCACAATGATTGTGATATAATCTATCTGCTTTTGTCAATACTTCTATATATTTACAACAGGAAGTTTCTTCTGTGTGTATTTCTACACTCTTATCATAGTTCAGTGTGTGCCATTGGAATCTATGGTAAATTGGTTTTTCATATAGATTGCCATATAACATCCTAGTTAATAGATAAGTAGTAAAATAAATGCTAACAATCCTCAATTCATTTTATCTATAATTCCGAATTTTAGATAAAGCAAATGGTACTGCTGGGCTGCGAGACATCACAGAGAGGCAACCTGTTATTCTTCTCTGAGAGTTTAAACTCTACCAACATGGAGACCAGGAATATCTGCCTTTATTTTTGAAGCTAACATTATAATAACACATCAAAACTGACCCCACTTTATTATAGATACTATATAGAATTTATAAACAGAATTAAACATTTTTTTCTTCTTAATTAACAAAAACCAAGATTATAACTAAATTACAATTGTTTTTATTTTATTTACATTCATCAAAATCAAAAATAGTTAAATAAATTTTTTTTTTCTTAATTATTTAAGTAAATATGTATTAGAATTAGTTCTATAATTAGAAGTCCTTTTTTTTTAAAAAAAAAAAAAGTGTTTTTGTTTAGATATAGTTTTTTTTTATTACCTTAAAAATATTGCATTTTCCTCAAAATCAGAAATAGATCAAGTAAAATATTCCTAACAATTAGAATTCTTTTTTTTATATTTAATTTTAAATAATTTGTAGTACTTCAGTAATATCAAGAAATATTATTTAATTAATCTATATTTCAGTTATTCCAATTTTAAATATATATTTATATAATTTTGTCTGTGTTCATTTTTACTTTTCTTTTTTTCTCAAAAGTAACCTTTATTAGTCAAAAGATTACAAAAAATTATTAGGTACACTTACCCGTAGAGGATTACAAAGTGTTCAATGTTACAAGGCAAAACAATTATTGACCAGGTTTACAAAGTACGTATGCTCGATAACAAATATATCCATAAAAGAGTTGTATAGTTTTGCTTAATGTGTATCTATACATGGACAAGCACAGATCTGCACTGCCCAAAAACAATCCATCAAAGGAGCGCAGCACAAGGTGCTGAAAACTTTGACCCTGTACCCTCCCGGCAGGTTTTCCGAGTAGCGGCAATAATCGTCACCAGCCCGCACCCATAAACCAGACCCCCAATGACCGCTATCATCAACCCCTGTGGAAGAAATGAGGAGTGCAGACCCGTGCCCGCAAATATTACAACAAAACTCTATTACTGTTACAAAGATGATATTTCTAGCTGGAGTGTCTATCATCCAGTGATATCATCCTGCACATTGAGGTCAATGGAGCTGAACATCTGCTCTTAATCATTATCAAACTCCTGTGTCTGCAAATGTTCACAATAGCTGCTCAACCCACCAATCAAAGTCCTTCAGGGTTCACAGTGATTTTTATTTGTCGATACTAATTGGATCCTGCTTCTTTTGATTGAATTTCAGGTCTAGATTAGTAATCAATGATTCAAGTATAATCTGAAAGTTTGTTGTTAAACCTTGGAAAAATTTTAATAATTATTGCTTAAAAGAGTATGAATAATTTGCAGCTTCAATGTCTGTTTAGGTCTAAAACATCATTTGTACTCACTTTTGTCTTTAAATCATTATTTTTTAGCTCAGGAATCACTTTATTGTAATTCTGTGTTGGTTTGAAAAAAAATTTTTTTTTTTTTTTTGTGGCCCCCAATCCACCGGGAAGGGGGGGGTAATTTCTGTTCTGATCATTGGAGAAACCTGATTTTTGTGCAGGGAGATATTTTAGAATTGAACATTATAGAAAATAACATTTTTACTTTTCTTTTAATCTTTAAATGTATATCCACACACAAACTTTTAAAATACAATGGAGTTTAATCCAGAATCATTGTTTTTTTGTCATGGAAAAAAAAAAGTAAAATTGATTTTGCAGGATAATTTCTATAAAAAAAAGAATATGAAATGAATTGTGGCGTTCAGCATGTCCATAAACATATATTTAAATGTATCTTTGTTATTTTGCTAGAGGTAGAAATCATATTCTTATATTAACCTGTGATTTTTTTTAACATGACAATTGTGGCATATATGTGTAATATTAAAGCCTTGCACAGGTTAATGTATTGGTAAAGTTGAGTATTACTCTGGAATTCAAGGCCCAGAGATTATGGGCCCTATCTGTAACTTGTGGTGTTCAAATTTTACTGAACTCATGAACAATGAGCTATTTGTTTAAAACACTTCTTTTTTTAATTTCTTTTGTCTGAATGTCATTTAATAATAATATAAATGCGAATTGACTAATGAGTTGTCTCTTTGATCTTTGTCTTCTAGAGGAAGAATGCCCATACTTATTGACTAGCTACTAATAATGTTATAGAGTTGTCTAAAATCATATCCAGTACTACTTAATGAGCTATAAATTCCTAATATTTCAGTTTTGTATATATATTTATTAGTCATGTACTGGACAATTTATGGATGCCACTATTAGGTCCGAACTGCAAATGATAATTTTTTTTAGCCTTTTTTACTCATATATTGTAATGGTCAGGATGAGCTGACAGCCGCATAAATCAACACCAGAGTGACTTAGGCCACCACAATCATTTCAACCTACATATTGCCTCATTTTTTTTTAGGCTCAGTGATCAGGGAGAGGTAGAGACTTAAAAAGTTTATTGACTTCCCTGTGGTCCTTTGCAATGTATATATAAAATACAAACACGTTATTAGTATTAAAAGAAGTGACTACAGCTTAATTAAGTTGCTAGACTTATAAGATAGTGGAAATTACATTAATTGATGATTCCATATATAAAAGTTTCAATCTATAACAGATATATAATAAAGGACTTCGTGTGGTAAACACATTGATCTTTGGGGCAGATATCCCAGTACATGATAATAATTATAAGTTAAAGTAAGTTTAATTAACTCTAGAAAATACAGTTAAATAGATAAATGCATAACTCTCATGATCCTGACCAATAAAAACTGAAATATCAAGCTTTAATATACACAAGGGTTAAGGAAGGCAGTATTGAGTTGCGAGTTCATATCCAAGTCTGTAAGAAATAAATGGATAACTGGTAGGAAGGAATAAGCGTCTTCCTATAATAATTAATAAATTTCACCAACATGCAGGAATGATCCACTGCCCAATTGGTGATATAAAAACGAAGGTCCACTGGGTCTGAAATAGAAAGAAATATTCCCGCATTTGCATGGATCGTATTCAAAAAGGGGACCCAGTTATTCTATATTCCGAAGCAGGGATATACGCATGCTGAAGAAACGCAATAAAAATAATCATGAAATTAGTCAACCCAGTAATGCTAAATATATATAAAATAACAAATATTTGGACTTAAATTTAATCTATAAAACATAAATGGTCACGCCATAAGTTTATCATATGCGGATATCTATTCTATAGGCTAAATCAACGCCTATACAGTTGTGATGTATAATAAAAGATTTTATAAAGAAATTAAGCCCCGCTATCTGCTCTTAGGTCTTTCATATATACAGAATTGTTGATACGATAGCCTACGATGATAATATATTACATTATGTTAAAAGTTTTAAAGAATTAATATACATATATATTTGTTAAAATAAAACGAAGTTTTAACTTTTAATTTCGAACATTAAATTTATTTTTAAAACTGAAAGTTATTATATAATTAAAAAAAAACCTGAAAGTTGTTTATAAATCCAAGGTATGCAGTATACATATATACTTTAATTTTAAAAGTGAATAAGTTTGCTTTTAACATTTTAACACTCGATCTTAATTTTAAAGTTATGTATGAGTTAATGGCTAAATTTCATTTTGAAAGAACTAATTTTAAATAGATTTTAACTAGCAACTTTCAAATACTAATAAAAAAATAAATTAGAATCAGATGGGGGGTGGGAATTTAAATATCTTGCTTTTATTTAATAACTGGACTTTTCTTTAGATAATGGCAATTGTTTGAATCACTGAAATATTTTACTAAATTTACCTTCGTCTGATTCTTGCAATAAGTCTGGCAAATTTAAGAAAGATTGAGTATTACAAAAGTCGATCTTCCTTAATATGTACAATTAATTAAGCGTGCATAATAACGCAATAAGAAAATATTTAAATAAGGCAATATAATATCTAAATATTACGGTAATAAATATATTTTACTGACTGATTAATATATAATTATTTAAAGCAAAGAAAGAGAATATTAGAGAGGCTTTTATCTTTTAAAATTTATAACTACATAAAATTATTATTTTACCTGACCACGAAGAATTTTGACAAAACAGTAGAATTGGCTGGCTGGTCACTCAGTGAAATCACATACTGGGGGCTTCCCTTTTGATGGCGACGGCGTAGCATGTCAGCAACATGGATGGTCAAATATAGACAAGGACTTGATCGGCCTAACATTCGATAATAAGAGGGAAACTCCATACTCAGCTGCACTGGAGATGGGCAGAGAAATTGCAACGTTCTACTCACTCATAGAGTGATTCAATTTAACAACTTTAAAACTTTACAATAAAACTCTTCCTGAAGTGTACAATAACTAAACTCTACAAGAGGTGTTTTCTTTCTGAAGTTTACACTAATATAATTCTATAATTAAAACACTTCAAACAATTAAAAGTCTCATTTTCCCCTTTTCTTTATAAAAACTTTATTTCTTGTATATATATATCCACTTGTTCCAACGTTTCAACTATTTTTATTTTATAGTCATTTTCAAGGATTTGCCTCCCTTGAAAATGTCTATAAAGTAAAAATAGTTGAAACGTTGGAACAAGTGGATATATATTGTACCGAGACAAAGTCGGTACAGGTATATACCCACACACACAAGCAATGTAAATACTCTATTTTTTATTTACTTTCAATTTATGATAAAAAATAAATGTAGTTTTCTTTCAATGATTTATAAAATACACTATAAAATAAAATGTTAATATTTCTGATTAAATAATTTAAGGCTTTCATATAATCTACTATAATAATATTCTCTAAAAATAAAATATAAAGCATCACTAATATGCCATTTTAAATCTCAATAAGTGATTTCTACTTGTATATGCCGCGGGGGTAATTAAAAAGGGGTTTATTTTAAATTATAACTATAGTGAAAGTTAAAAGCTTATAGAGGTGATTTTGAGATTAAATGCTCGACTTTTAAACTAATGTAAGTTAAATTGTTATCTTAAAACACGCACACACGTATGCATAAAAGGTGTGAATAAGTAGGAATTTTTTCTAACTGAGATTGTAATATGAGATTGCATAAACCTAAGATTGCCTCAAGCATATGGATTGAGTGGACATTACGTAGGACACGGACCCCAACGACAACTCAAAGAATATTGAACTCTGGGTGGAGATTCGATCCTCAGATAATAACCAACCCATATAAATATGAGAACTTTTCTTTTTACACTTACTCTTTTACACTTTTTTTGTGCTTATGCTTATAGTTTTTTTTGATTCCTACGGAAGCTACAACTAGAACTTTTCTCTTTTTTTGCTGTCCGGTTTATCCAATATGATCACTATGAAATTAACATTTAGAGCGTCGATCGTCATGATGGGCTAAGAAACCCTTCAGTGATTGATCGACGCTCCGCCGCCAGAACATCTCCACAGCTATGAATGATCAACAACAGTGCCGTCCGAACATCGTACTCCAATCAGTCCAAGGACGTTGTTCCGTTTAATATACAAGAATCGTCCAAACATACTACGCTGAACTTATATGAAATGAATAACCATTTATTATGGAAACATTATCCACCAGGTTCGAACCCGCACCAAATTAGAAGCAGCAGAAGACTACGCAAAAATCCTAGGTAAACACTTTATTTTTTTTATGCTCCCATTCATTCTTTACGTAGACTTTAAAAGGCAATCTCATAATTAATTAAATTCGACTTTCGTAAATCAAAATATAAAATGATCCGTAATCCCTCATATTTGAATCTTATTATGTTAATCTCAGCTTTCGTAAATAAAAAAATATCAGATGCTACATAGTTCCTCATATTTAAATCTTAGGACTTTTCCTGTTATGAACTTTGATCATAATTATTATTTTCTTTCGCAGATAAACTATAACACACACCTAATTTCAAAATGTAAAAGAAGGAAATATATTTTATCATCCATGTTTATTATGTATAATATGTTCTTTTCTGTGCGAGAATGCGTGTATGTGCGTGCAAATAAAGCTATTAATCAATGTTTCATTTTTTTATATTCAATAAATTCTTTTTTTATTTAAACAAGTCGAGCATTCCTCAAATCATTCTCTATAATTAAAATATATATTTTTTAATTATTATAATCAACATTTATACATGCAATTAATTATTTTACTTTTAAATTTGTCTTTCTTGTATTTTTTTGTTTTGTTTATTTCTTTAAATTTCATCGTGCCGTAAGTCACGATGTTTGGTTTAAGAGTTGGGAGGGCCTATTATTAATAAGTATAAATAAATGTCAATAAAGCTAGTGTGAATAACTCTATTGGACTGAATGATAAAGGGGGGATGATATTATAAGCTTCTAATTTTTTCATATAAGGATGCATAAATCAAACATTCGTATTAGTTGCAAATAACCAATGACCCGGTCCAATATTTGGACCGATATGTTAATCAACCAAGCTTCTTCTCCATTGGTTATTATTGTGTCTTTTGCCAGAATGATATTCTTGAAACAAGTACATCGCGACCCTGAGTGACCCTTATTGGTCCATGCTGGGAGTTTGAGCTTATGGGCGGGGATTAGACTTCGAAATCGTTTTGATATGACGTAAGGTGATGCGAGAAATTAAATTGTAAATTAAATCATTGTATCTGGCGCCCCCTTGTGTTGATAATGAACAACTATCGATATAGGAAAATAAATAAAGCTTTACGCTATATCATGTTTGTTTCGGAGCTCTCAATCCCTTTAGGAACGGTTGAATAAGGCGACCGGTTACAATATATATATACAAGAAATAAAGTTTTTATAAAGAAAAGGGGAAAATGAGACTTTTAATTGTTTGAAGTGTTTTAATTATAGAATTATATGGTTATATGTAATGTATATTTTGAAAAGAAAAAAAAAGATGGAGTGGTGATTAGAGGGTTTTAAACAGAAGTAAATGGATTTACACTAATACTTACTAATCCCTTCTTCTTTTGCCCTTCTCTCTATATATAGCTCAAAACAAAGACGGGCTGTTCTCTAAATTAATTAATTAAACTTAAGTAGAATTCTTTTCTTTATTATCTATTGATTAGAATCTTAATGCAATTTAATTTTAAAATTTTATTAATTGCATTTCTTAATTAAATTCTGTCTTTGATTTTATCTGATTCTATACTAATTATATGTTTTGTCACCTTTTCCCTAAATAATTACAAAAATTAGAATTTAATTTATATATTAAAAAAAATTTAATATTTTCAAATTGGTGATGAAGCCCATATATATACGACGTATATATATGACTGCTTCAATATATATATGTTTGCTGCAAGGACTCACTGCTTTTATTATGGTAACCATGTAAATTCTTTAATAACTAGACCTTATTTGAATGTACTTTATTATTTAGCTTATTATTATTTACATGTATTTTCTTAGCCAACAATTCAGAAAATCTTTAATATCTTCCTTTAATTAATTTATTAAAATTGCCCATTTTTTCTCTCTCATTTTTAAAAAAGTAAATTTCAATTCTAGTAAATTTTGATTTAAATTGATATAAACTCTAGGATCTCTGCACATGGGCTCTGAATACTATATCTAAATATATTTTGAATTAAAATATCTAATCAAAATGTATTTTTATCTTGCAAAGTCCTCCTCTTATTATTGTTAAACTGTATATTTATAAAGCTATGCTCTTTTTCTTTTTTTTTTTAGCAATTTATTAACAATTTCATTTCTTTTTTGCTCCAGCCTATAACCTCACTTCTTTCCTGTTCTACTATAGCATCCCAATCCTCCATTATCATCATCATCATCATGATTGTTTCATATTCCCGAACAACTACCAGATTTATTTGAGTAAGCTTTTGACCTAATCACTAACAGCCTAAATATTTACTGGAGGATTGTTTACGAAGTTATTCTTGGACATAAGAAACACCTACATTTTTATCTCCAGAACACATATCTTTTTTATTCCTTTTCTTTACAAGCCATCCATTGCCTCAAAGAGTCCTATGTTGTTGTTGTTTTTTTCCATTTCTTAATAATTACTATCACCCTAATATTCTACATATCTAATAATAGGCTATAGGTAGATAGTCATAACTAGATTGTTCTCCACAACTCTTTTGGGAATACATACTTCTATTGAAACAATTTTTCATTCTATTTCTCCAAACTCCAAATGTTCTTTTATATCTTTCTACAACAAAATCCAATAGTATTTTGCCTTTTTTGGGGGGTAATGTTCTTTTAATTCATTTATTACTTTCAGATTTAATGATCTTAAAATCAAATGTAAATTGCTTATCATTAATCCAGATAGCTATATTTTAGAAACTTTTATCTGGACAAAATTTTAATGGCGATCTTTATTCTTTTATATGAAGACAAATTTTATTATCTTAGCACAAGTTAGAATTTATGAGAAATTATTAGTTTTCTCTGTAAATTTATACGTGTGTCCATCTATTTATTCATTGACAGTATGTATGTGTAGTTGATTAACTTTGTTAGATATATTTAAACATATTTCAACATATTTCTTGGATATATTGTTTGTATGTGTCTATTTTATAATTCAGTTTACTCAAAAACGTTTTTAATTTAATCGTGGAATACATACACAATAAAGAAATTAAAATGGTAAATAAATTAGTGTTTTCATACATTTTTTTTTTTTTTTAAGTGTCATAGCATCGGCGGGACGCGAACCCACAACCCGGGCAACTGCCTGCAAGTGCAAGGCAGTCGCGCTGACCTCTCGACCACCAATGCAAGACGTATTTTCATACATTTAAAAGTAAAATGTAAGAAAATACAGATTTGTTATAATTGTCATGTTTTAACTTAAATCCAACAACTCTATTTAATTTTTGGTCTATACTATAATTGATATTTAAAACCGAGATTGTATTAAATTGTCAAGTGAAATGTAAAAACAGGTCACTGAATCAATCGACTCATTAAATAAATAATTAAATTGCCAGACTTGTTGATCTTTTAATGTTAACAAAGTGACTTATAATTGTTAAGTGGAAAAGAAGGGAAGAGAGGGGGTGGGGGGATAAATTACCGAATCGGCTCTATTAGCATTTTTAAACAAAAAAATCTAGTAACTAATTACTTTGTGTAAAAATGATTAGTAATAAATTAAAGATAATAGTAATAATTCTTGTACTCAGATGAAATGTATGGAAGCATTTGTTTGTTTATTAAAATTAATGTTACCTACTTTTAATACAGGAGAGACAGTTTAATAATATTAATAAAATGCTGACACAAAACTAGATAATAAAATTAATATTTATTTATAATTTCAATAGACTGGATGATTTTCATAACTGTAAGTTTATAATGAGAGTGAGAGAGTAAGAATTAAAATTTGCACATCCTGAAAATGACTAGGAATGGGTCCTGAATTTATATCTTATTCAATTGAAATCAAAATGGCATTATTTTGGTACCAGTTAAATAATAACAAAATCCATAGTGGAGATAATGTTATTTATATATTTACAAGAAAATATTTAAATTCCAACATTTAGCAAAATGAAAAAGATGTGTATAGTTTACAATATATATCTAATGAAAGCAGAAATATAAAATTTAAATATCAATTTATCTTTTAGATTTGGTATATCTTTAAAAAAATGAAATAATATTAAAAGTAAATTAGAAGTTTTTTCTGGATCAAAAGTAGAGAATAAATTGTTTTGTTTAAAATAAATTTTATTATGATTTAAAAGAGAATACATAGCATGTCTTAGATCTTATGTTAATTGGTTTTTTCTTCAATCTGCCAGTAGCATCATTTCTAAATCAATGCATATATGACTTAGCATTATAGTTTAGCTATTCCTCATAAAAAAATTTAAAGCGCTAGCATGTCTTGACCAGGAATTATGACATGAAATGTGTGATAGTGAATTTCCTTGCCTTAATCCATGGTGGAGCAGTGCACTAACATTAAATTATGTTTTAATTGGGCAGAATTTCTATAGAAATGTTAGAAATGGTTCAAATTTTGTGTAGCAGTGAAGCCCTGAATTGCAAAGATCTTGCAAGATTTTGTGATGGAAAAGAGAATATTGGGAACAATTTACAAAGGTACAACATATGTCACATTTTATGTCATAACTTGTGATCCAGATATGTTAGGATCTTAAATTTTTTTGTCGTGAATAGCTAAACTATATTGCTACATAACACATACATTGATTCAGAAATAGTGCTGTGAATAGCTTGTTGAAAGAATTAATCAACCAGTCCCTACATTGCATGAGAGGGGTGTAGTAAAAATTACAGTACAGAAATATTCATTAAGTGGATAATTTTTAATCTAATGAATAACTAATAAAAAATATTAATATATTTTCATCAAATGATTTGTGTCAAAGTTTTGAGAGCAGTAATTTTAATACTTATCAATTAAACTGTAGTAATTAGCTATTTATATATATATATTGGACAATGATAAAGATATGTGTAAGAGATTGTGATCTGGGCCAACTGATGAGTGTTGGTTCAGCATGAAATGTGCATCTTGGAGATCATACACCTTTTTCATAGCCTTAATCATATGCTTATGATTACACCCCTCACTGAGAACGCCAGTAGCAGAAACCGGTTTGACGTTAAGGGTATTCTACAAAGCTTGTTAAGAGTTTGTTTTGTGAGCTCTATATATAACATTTGTAAACACAAGTTCAGTAGCAGAAACCGGTTTGACTTTAAGGGTATTCTACAAAGCTTGTTAAGAGTTTGTTTTGTGAGCTCTATATATAACATTTGTAAACACAAGCTTTATTAAATTAGGTCATGTGACATCTGACTTGATTTTTTTTTTTTTTTGTAATATTCATTAAGTGAATTAATCTCCACTCTAATGAATGACCAATAAAAATTATTAATATACTGTAACTATGAAATTTGCTTATGCTATTTAAAAACGTATCATAATCTTTTAAAAAAAAAATTAATTTGAATTATATTTTTATATAAGCAAAAAAATATGATTTTGAAAGTAAAATCATTTAATATTTTAATTAAATTAATAAATGGACTTAAAAATTATTTAATGTAAAAATATTAATTAATTATAGAGTTATAATAAAAACATCTTCAAATTCTAAATCCTGTTATATATTACCATAAAATTTAATTAACTCTTGTAAAGATATTAGAGAAATAAATGAAAATGAAATTAAAAATTTACAATTTGAAATTTAAAATGGTATAGATTTTATATTGTAAAATTTATTTTAGTGAGCCATGGCAGGAATAAATCGTATAGAATCTACATATTGTTAGTCAATTGATATCAATCAAGTTGTTGAGATCTCAATTTGGGCTCTCAATTATGTAACAAATAATTTGGTTATGTCATTTTATTTTACTCCCCATTGTCATGCTCAGAAGTTCAAACTCAGGGCGTTATGAATTCTTGACAGTTTGACATATTTATGTAATATTTGTCTACAAAATGATGGAAAGAATAATGAAAAATTTCATTAGAAACCAAAATAACTTCATTTTATTAATTACTTTTTTTTTTTTTTTATAAAAGTAAGTGATTATATTAATATCTAAAAGTCATTGGTCAGCTTTAATTAAAACTTGTACCATCACAAAAAATAATATACTTGACCTTTTAAAACAGGAAAATCTAAATAGATATATATATATAAAATTATCAGTTTTAAATAAAATTTTTACTAAGATAATTACAACTCGTCTACAGAGAACATTGAATTTGTACCAACCAAGAGAACAAGCTGGATTTAAAAGTGGTTTTAATACAGTAGAAAGGACAAATGAATATGAGTTGCCATTATATTTTGGATTTGTAGATTATGAAAAGGCATTTGATTCTATAAACATTTCTTCAGTGATTAAAGCATTGGATCATCAAGGTATAGATCCAGGATATTATCATATTTTGAGGAATATTTATAAAAATGCAACAGCAACAATTAGATTACATAATGATGCTACAAAAGTCAACATTGAGAAGGGTGTAAAGACAGGGTGACTCCATATCTCCAAAACTTTTTACAGCAGTGCTGCAAGAAGTATTTTGTGGATTAAAATGGGAAGCTAAAGAAGTGAAAGAAAATGGAGATTATTTAAGTCATTTAGATTTTGCAGATGATGTAATTGTTTTTGCAAATAATGCTTTAGAGCTGCAGGAACTGTTGCAGGAGTTATCAGATGAAAGTAGGACTAAAGATAAATGTTAAAAAGACTAAAGTAATGTTCAATGGATTTTTTCAAAATATGAAAATAAAGATTGATTATGATGAGTTAGAAGAAGTTAACAGCTACAAATACCTTGGACAGAGATTATTAATACAGATGGAAACATAATGGATGACATTAATCATAGAATTAAACTTGGTTGGAGTGCTTTTGGTAGAAATAACTTGATACTAAAAGGAAATATGCCTATGTGTTTGAAAAGGAAGGTTTTTAATAAACATGTTTTACCAGTTCTTACTTATGGATCTGAGACTTGGACACTTAATAGAAGAGCAATACTGAGACTTCAGACCACTCAAAGAAGTATGGAGAGATGCATGTTAGGAGTAACAAGAAGAGATTGAAAATGCAATATATGGGTAAGAAAACAAACAGGTGTTACTGACCTTATTGAAAAAATTAAAAGACTTGGGTGGAGTTGGGCTGGACATATTGCTAGAAGAGATGATAATAGGTGGACACTTGAAATCTTAAACTGGATTCCAAGAGATTGTAAAAGATCCATAAAGAGACTACATGTGAGATGGATGGATGAAATAAGAAAGTGTGCAAGAGTGATGTGGAGAAGAGAAGCTAAAGATCGGAAAAGTGAGATGGATGGATGAAATAAGAAAGTGCAGGAGTGATGTGGAGAAGAGAAGCTAAAAATTGGAAAAGATGGATTGACCTTGGAGAGATCTTTATCCTGCAGTGGATTAATAATGGTTGATGATGATGAAAATTATTATTTTTCATACGTTTATCACTGGAGTATGCTAATTTTAAGCATAATAAATCTTTTAAAAAATTCTCTCTTCTTGGCACTTTTCATAATGGTATTATTTATTTAGTTATTATTCTAAAGATTTGACATCACTTTGAAGAAGATTGCTAGTCAATCAAAACTGTCAGATAATTGAAAAAAGGCAAGAGGAAAAGTGCAAAGAAAATATGATTTTTAAAGAGATGTATTTAATATAAGCAAGCAGAAAAAATGGAAAAATAATTTGAATTTATATTTAAAATATTTTGGAATAGTAAGACAAATATGAATTTTAACAGTTTTTAAACATGCATGTATATACATACTAACTTTTTTTCTTGTGGTTTTATGTAACTTTTTTTTTTTATCAAGGTCCTCTACTTTTTGGCATAATAAGCAAGTGCAGATCTTTGTGATGTTTCAAGAAAACTATGAGATTCGATTGTTTTGAATTTAGTCTCACATCAGTTTATAGTTCATTTAATAATCATTTCAAAAATTCTTTTCTTGTAGAATAGTCTATTGAAGCAATAATGTTCTTTAGTTGGACTATTTTTATTGCACTAATAAATTCTCCCCATGTTTTCATTTACTATCTGGCAGACTATTATATATCTTTACTCTAAGTTGGCAGTTACATGTCACTTTCAGAATACTTCTTTAATGTGTTAACAGGATTAAATATAATGAATGTTTGACCCTTTCTTTGTTAAATATTTTTTATTCTGAAGAAATAATTGTTGTTTCCAATCATTGCTGCTTATCAAACAACATTCTTTCATATTATAGTTGTGTTTTTTGATAAAATACATTTTTTACGGAACCGATAGTACAACTGTTCCCATTTGGGATTCTGCAATACCCTGGGATGATAAATAAATAAATATCAAATTTTCAGATGAATACTAGTACATATGATATAATAAAACTTATATTAGTACCACTGTTCTAAGTATACAACAAATATTGTCCTTTTCATGATCGTTGCAACGATATAGAACATGTATTAATAATATGATTGCTTTTCCATGTTATTTTGTTAGGAAACTATTATGATTTTTTATTTTATATTTGAATATAGCACCATTAAAACTAAATACTTTAAGTTGAATATTACTGCCTTAATTTAATTAATTTAAATTACATTCATTTTCACATTACTAATTAATGAGTAAACAGAAAGTATTATGACTCTCACATAACTAACAGAAGGTATATCATTTTAAAAAAGGCGTTTTCTTTGAGGGTACTATAAGATATGAAGAGTGAGGTCAAGAGTATTACGCTGTCAAAAAGGTTGGGAAACACTATAATAGTACATTAAAAGAAGAAAAAAACTTTTCACCTAAAATAATTAAATCATTTTTATTATGCTTTTATTTAAATTGGAAACAGCCAAGTCTTTAAAATATGCTTTTCCCTTCCTGATGATATTTCATTGTTTTTTCAATGACTAAATATGTTCATGTTTATATGCTATATTTTGAAATTGATTTATTTGCATAGTTTAATTTCTGATAATCACATGTAAACTTACTGAATTACGAACATAATGTCAAATAACTTTGTACACTTATCCTACACAAAGTACAAATATTTTACATTACAAGAATAATACCAAAAAAAATAAAAATATAATTCTAAAAAAAATATTATTATTACAGGTAGACTTATTAATCTGAGCTCTGTTAATTAATAAAAACTTGTATAATCCTTTTATTTAATATGCACTAAAAAGCCCCAAAAATTAATTGCTTTCTTCGACCACAATTGGAGTTTTTATATTTAATTTTAAATAAAAGCGCAGGGTATCCAGAAAAAAATAATTCAATCACTAATGTTTACAACAAATAATCGGATTAATTAATTTCTAGACATCCCATGCTCTTATTTATTTAAAATTAAATATAAAAATTCCAATTGTGGTTGAAGAAAGCAATTATTTTTGTGGCTTTTTAGTGCATATTAAATAAAAACATATATTATAAAATATTTATTATATATATTATTTTTAATTTTTTAGTATTCAGATATTTTTTGTAATTATTCCTATTTTAAAAGGAGAATTAGAACTATGTCACATTCTGCATAATATAAATAAAATTCTTAGCACATTAAAAATTAAGTCCAATATTATTTTGTTTATGAAAGAAGCATTTACTATAAAAGAAATTTTTATAATCAAGAAATACTAAAATTTAAAACAACTTTTACAATCAAAAGAAATGGGATTTATTTTTATTTCTATTTGAATTTACTTACTATAAATGCTTTTTAATTTTTTGTTTAAAAAATATACAGCCCTCTTGTGTGCCTCATTGAAAACTTAGAGAACTGATATCAACATTCTTGAAATTCAATCCACCAAAACGATTGCAATAAATAAATGAGGGGGCTTCTCTGAAATATTTCATTGTTATATGTCATCAATTTCTAACATATGTACAAAATTATAAGAAAATCCATCATTACAAAATATATCCCAAACAAATAACAGAATTTCTAAGTAAAATAAAAATGTTTAAAAATATTCATGGTTGAAATTTAAAAAATTCACAATTTCAATAAAAGCTTTGGAATAAGGGATTCCTTATTAATCGTAGATAATCTGTACTATTTGAAATAAAATCCGGGTTTCTACTTCATCTTTGAGTAGTTAGTTACAAATTGCGCATTACACAACCAAGTGAAACTTAAGATCAAGAGAATTGTCAGGCTGAGTGCTTTTGGGAACCTTTAGTCCCCATATTCATAGCCTATCTTGGGAGGGTCGGTTTGACTTGTGATTTGATAAAAAAAAAATATAATTCTTTAACTTTCTGGTTGTGGTACTATAGACTCCAATTGTAAAATTACACCTTCATTCAATTGGACATGTAAAATGAATGAACATTACAAGACTTCCTAACTTGAGAATTGTTTTCTTGGAAAAATAAATATCAATTAGATTATAGGGATTATCTCGAAGACATTCTAAAGAAATGCAATGTTGATAGTTTCCATTGGGAAGATATGTTAGAGAATAAAATACATTGGAGAGCTACAATGTAACATGATATTGAAGTATTTTTTTTTAAAAAAAATCTTTTGAAAAAAATTGAAACATGGATCAACATGTTCTTTGTGTAGATGAATTTCTGGTTCACTGATTGCTTTCTATAGTCATCACAAAACTCAGCTCTAGCAGTTTTTTCCTTTGGTGTTAGAATGACTATACTCACTAATGAGTGACTACTATATATATGTACAAATATGTCAGGTAGCGATTAGCAGCTTAATATCCATATATCAGTTAATAATTAGATTGTGAGATGAGCTGTCTGTGATTGCAGCCTGAAAAATATAATTTTAAGCTTGCTTAATTTAATCAAATAATGATAATCATAATATAATTAAACAAGGCAAAACTCTCCATATAGCAGTGCCACCCTGTGGATGCCAGAAGGCTTGTGCATAAAATCCCTATCTAGTGTCTAACTCATCCAATATCCCCAGACTAGTTTCTGGCTTGCATCTAGATCTTAGGATCTAATGCAACCCTCCAGCAGCCACCTTTTATCTCTACTTAACTACAAAACTATGAGAATGAAATTGAAAACACAATAATATTTTCAATCTAAGCTCAATAGCTTATATAGTCATATGGATCTGAACTCAGTTCAGCACCCATATATTTTGGTCTCTTTGGTGACACTACTATATGGAGAGTTTTGCCTTGTTTGCTAACAATTATGTGCTAGTATATATAAGAGATGGTGATCATAAATATAATTATTTCACTATTATTGTGATCTATTAATATTTATTATTTATATTCTTAATCTTATTTTAAAATCTTCAAATTATAAAAATGTTTTTATTTTATTAATAGTATGTTTGGTCCTAATACTGCAGCTGAATGGGCTATTGAAGGTAGACGGTTGATTCCTCTCATGCCAAGGCTAGTTCCACAAACAGCATTTACATCAATTGCCAACAGCGCAGCAAATCTGGCAGCTGCAAATAATGCAATGATGCCACCACCAGCTGCTACTGGCAGTAAAGAAGGTCAGTATTTGTCACTTGAAGAAGGGACTAAGGCCTATGTTTATGGATAATTTTTTTTTATTGTTTATATAATTTTTTTTTTTTTTTAAAAAAAAAATTTCTCTTGCTTTACTCGGACATCTCCATATCAGTTTTTATATTTTTTCCATTTCTTTGAAAAAGATATTTGTTGCAAATTAATTATGATTAATTGATAATGAAATTTTTAATATGTATATCTTTATTATTTTATTTTGTTACCAATCCATATATTCCTGCTGTCTTATATAATAGGGTAATACATTCTCTAACTGCCGTTTATTGTTGATATGCTGTAGAATCTTTCCATGTTTTCATTTGGAGCCTATAAAGTTCTTATATACACAGTTTGTATCTTGTGTATCCCAGTGAAAAGGTGATTGGATTTTTCTCAAGCTGTCTGTCTACAGCAGGCATGTCAAACTGGCGGCCCTCGAAAGGATTTTTCATGGCCCTCGTCTAAGATGCTATGTAATAAAATGAAAACAGAATGATATGTTGCAAACAATAAATTAATTTTTTTTAAAAAGCTCTTATATTTAATTACATGAACTAAAATATATACAGTAATTGTTATCTACATACATAGCTAATTTATAATTCTCGGTTACACGATAGCTTATCCTTTAATATGAAATTTGAGATATTAATACCAAATCAACGTTAATAATGTTTTCTTCCGAAACATAAATACATTAGTCATATTCACACCAACTACAATCCTATCTCAGATATTTTTTTCTTTGAATTGTAACAAAACAGTTCTAGTTTTTTACATTTTTAAAATTTCTTTTTTTTTATAACTCATTCAAAAAATATAATAAACTCTATATCAAGATTTATATCTTTCTAAACTAGTCAACACATAAGAAATAAAATCATTTTTTATATAATATTTTAATTATAATCAAACATGAGAAACAATAATATTTTACATATAAGTTAGTAACATTAATTTCATTTAAAACACTAAAATTCTAAATTTTACATTATTTCTTGAAATTTGTTACATTTCAACCTACCCTTATGCACACTTTCTTTCACATCTCTATCTTAATTCCCCAATCAGACTGAGAGAGAGAAAAACTAACCTATTTTATACTACCTCCATTTATCACATAATTCAGACAGAATCATAACTCTTTTAATTTAAATACTAGATATAAATTTTACATTTTCATAAATATTCAATTTTTTAAATTTTAAAATTTAAATCTAAAGTCTATTTTTATACAAAAACCACTTCCACTAAATAAAAACAAAGATTATAAGAAAAAATTTCAAAAAGTAAATGAATTATTTTTGAAGGAACAATAAGATATCTAATTAAAAAATATTGTGCTAAAGAATACAATATTAAGCACATTATAGCACTAATCACAAAACAATTTGTTTTTAAGTAAAATAAGAGAAGAAAAATTAAAAACAATAAGAATTATTATAGCCACAAGACTTACAAAATTTATAAAAATAATAATCATAACAAGAGCTAGTTATGAAATAATATTTATTACAAAACATTCAAAACATTCACCATTCTTTAATCAAGGAATGTATAATAAAAGCGAATTTGTCAGAAAAATAAAGCTTTGAAACCATATCAAAAATACAATAGAATTACTAAATGCAGAGAATACTTCCAATTACAGAAAATATCTACCAAAATCCAGATCTTTTCAATTCTATTAAAAGTACGGATATAAGAATCACAATTTTTTTTTTCATAATAACATGAGGACACCAAGAATTTTAAACCCTCTTCACAACAATAAGATATTTTATAATTTTAGAAAAACTTAATCAAACTTTTTTAAAATAAACGAACAAAACTAAAGTTTTACGATACAAGGAAATACAAGCGAATATCCAGATAAACAAAATAAATTTTATCTATTCACCAACAATTCTTTTTAAAATATAAAAATGGAAAACTTAAAACATTACAAAGATAGCAACTTTATTCGATCAAGACACTTAACACCCAATTTATTCCTTAAAGATTTAGAACCAACAAACTTCCTTATACACAAACAATCTTAAAGACTCTATCTATTTTGGGGAAAAATATTATTTTTAAATAAAGAGAAAAAAAAATATATCAATATAAAGAATACAAACAATTTTAATAGAATAAACTGAATAATCTTAATATAAAAAAAACAATGATAAAAAAAAATTTACAAAAATGAATTTTTTAAAAATATCAAAAGAAGTTTTGAGTATTTTCCTACATATGAGCAGTTAAAAGCACAAAATCAAAGTTGCTCGTTTCACATCACTCTGCAAAAATTGAAAAAAAAAGACAATTGATAAAGTTTTGATGATTTCAAGGAGTTAAAAATTTTTTCTTTTCGGACCATTTGCCTTTGAAGTCGAAAAAGCTCCGAGATACAACTGGAATTAATTGATTTCCAGAATGATCGATTTTAAAACCAAAATCGAGAAGTAGGAACTCCGAAAATTTATTCCTATTTAGGTGAAAGATACCGGAAATTAAAAAATTGCTGCACAAATTTAAGCTTTTTGGAGTACAACTTATGTGAGAAATTATTTTCAGCATGAAATTAAATAAAACAGCTTACGACAAGATTAACTGATAAACATCTATCTGCCATAAGAAAATTCTTGTTCTCGTCTTTGAATCCAGATATTGAAAAACTAGTAAGGGAAAACGCTGGCAAGTTTCCAGTAAAAACAAAAATTGTAGTTTTATAAATATGTAATCAGATAAAATAAATGTTTAAATAAAGCAAACTATATCAATTGTATATTATTGAAGGAATTCACTAAACACAAAAGCTTTAATTACCTATCTATATTCCTGCTTTTCACTTTCAAAACAATTTTAAGAAAATTTTGTGATGTGGCCCCGGAACTTACCAGAGCAAAGGGCCTGTTTGAATGTTGAGCCGCACAGCATCATCTCTGAATCAATGCAGGTATTATATAATGGCCTAGCTATTAAACACAAATGTTCTAATATGCTAACATGTCTGAATTACAAGTAACAACATTGAATGTGACAGAGTGTTACATACTTCATAGATTGTCTTCACTACTCTTTCTGCCATAATGAAATCTTGCAAATCACTTATTGCTCTGCACAATTTGAATAATTTCAAATGTTTAAGTAACAATTTTGCCTAATTTTAAAAAAAATTAATATTGGCACATTTTCCATCATGGGCTAAGATATGAAGCATACTACCATACATATATTATGCCTTAATTCATATCCAGATATGCTAGTGCCTTAAAATTTTTGTGGTAAATAGCTAAAAGTATGCTGCTATGTAGCATGTGTTGATTCACAAATGGCTCAGCCAGCAGCTTGGAGAAAAAACCTGACACTTTTTACTGGTGTATACTGCACATATATATGCATTGTAATGGTCAGATATGTATAATCAGTAAAAATAACCTTAGGATCCAAGAAATGATAACTAACTTGCATGTCTGTGTGTAACATTGATATAAACATTACAACAAACAATACATAGTCTAGCCTCATTACTTATCCTCTCCCCCCAAAAGGACAATTTCAACTGACTACCGCATCTGATGTTAGCATATATATCCTTTTTCTTACATCCCGCTGAGGTCAGGGAGCTACAGGAAACTCTTGGAACTAAAAATAAATACTATTTGTGGTAAACGAGACACAAATGCGAGAGGTAATGCGGACATAAATAAAATATTAGTGACAATAATAGAAAAAATTGAATCAAAACAAATTTGAAAGTTTAAATAGAAAGATTTACGGATTATATTGAGTTTCTTGATTATCAACTAAACCGTTAATTCTCACTAATTACATCAAGTGGAGGGATTATACATTATATGTTTTAACAATCTCCAGGGTGAACATTCTACAATGGTTTAATTTCTTAATGAATAATCAAGCAAGGTTAAGATAGAAATATTTACTTTACTAAATTGAAATCATAGTCATTAATAGATGACCAGAATGGACTTTAGAATTATGACTGGCTACATGCTTGCAACATGAGCCTTTAAAAATATATAAAAGAAAATACTGAACATGGTGCTAAGTTATCAAAAACATAAGAATATATCCAATGATGAAACAGATGGGGAATGCTCGCCTTGGTGAAGCCATACCCAGAAATTTCATCAAATCAGAGGTTCATAAGAAGCAGGAATGAATGTTTGTTCCTACAACCATTAACAAACTTATTTACTATCAATCAGAACATTTGTCTGCATTGATAATAGTACGACTAATGTCAGTGAAGATTCTCCGATTACATAAGTACAAGATACATGTGACATGTCAAAAGAATACATGGCAAGCCCTTTTCCACAAAGCAGGAACGAATGTCTGCTTGAGGAACAAAAATGTACAAATGAATTAAAATATATGAAACAAGCAGGAGTAGCCATATTATAAGTTTAAACAAGCGGCCATATATTACTTTACTTGGCTAAATTAAGGCCTAACAGTTTTACATATATGAATTACCTAAAAAAAAATTAAAAGATTAAAGTAATCCCTGCTTAATTGAAGGTTCAACCTAGAGATTGTACACACACATATATTAAGAAATATATCATTCTTTAGCTCTAAGTTTGTGATTGATATATATCATTATGAAGAAACATTTTTGAAGCTTATGTATTACAATAAAAAAATTCATATTTTTAACATTGTTTTTAAAATTTATTCAATTGAATTTTCTAATTGTTAAAAAAAACCCTGGTTTTATAATTGCCCAGCTAAAGTTTCAATTAACATCCATGGACCAACTGTATTTTAGAAAAACAAGTCTTCTAGCCAGGTGAGAAAAGGAGAGATAAAAACGTCTCTTTGCTTTTAACTAATTAACTTTTTTTTAAAGGAAGGGGGGGGGAAGAAAGATGATTTTTGGCTTTTTAAGAAACGAAAATGTGTTTACAAAATAGCCCTTCGTCACCTGATCCTCGAATAATTAACTTACTACATATAATATATATGACTTAAGAATGACCGCATCTACCAATTTTTTCGATCATTCTTAACTATAGGGTAATTTATAATATTAAATTAAAATATTAAAGAAAAATAACAAAATAAAATAAATAATACAAGTAAAAGAGAAACTTCAAATACATAGGAATTGTTTTACCGCTATATAGGGGTGCGGAGTCTCATGTTTAGAGTCAAATGTTCCTGCTTTTATTTCCTTCGCGAAGGATTTTAAAATAAACATAGCAAGGTATGAAGGGCGGTGTGTAGATATAATACCATGTAGCTTTCATTGTGCAATTCACATAGTCATGGATGGCCCTTTCCTTGGATATTAATAATTAATCGGTTATAGAGATAGGCTGGTTGTTAGGAAGAGCATCCGACTGAAGGTGGCATAATTGACTAGTTGGCTTCTTATTTCTGGAATTATGGCACGACAAATCAGCAGGCTGAATTCATTTATGAAAGCTGGAACTTTGCCACAGGTACTCGGGTCAGCAGACTTCAGATGGGCTGAATTTCACCAACTACAGCGCAATTTCAAACTCACACTTCCCAAAGATGGTGAAGAGGAAACAGAGACGAACTTCTACTCATAGATCATTCTGCAGGATTTATAGCAGCTAAATAAATAATGACTTTTTAAGGCTTTTGTTGACATTCCTGAAGAATTTCTCTCACCCGAACAGCTTGAAGAATTTTTCATGAAGAAGAACTCTGTTTTTATATTTGCTGACAAAAGGCATCTGGATTGATTTTAATTAAAAAATATTTTTGTTGATAATAATTTTGAACAGCTTAATTACAATTTAATCCTGTACTTGTTTATTAATTAAGAAAAATTTTCAAATTCTGAATACCTTTTGTTTACTTGCATTTTCCCTGCAGTAATTAAACATCAATTAATTTATTGTCATGCCAAATATTAAAATAAAAAACATTCTTGTACATATATAATACAAAGCGATTACCTTATTCTTCATTGATTAGATAAGGTTTCAATAAATGTACCTCTGCCCTATAATTAATCTGCCTTTATAAATTTTATAAAAATAAAATGGTCAGGAATTTTAATTAGCTAAATTTTTAAATTAATTGTTTATCAGAATTTCTAGAATCTCAGTTAACCCTTTCTACATAGACATGCAGGTGCCTTTAGTAAATTTAATAAAATAAAATTTAAAACTTTTCTATAACATGGTTTAAAAGAATTTATATATAAATTAACATGAAGCATATATATGTAAACGTATATATATACAGCTTCAATATATTAATTTGTGTTTGTATTATTGATTTATTTTAATTATATCTGTTTGTAGGGTTTTTTTTTTTACTTAATATATTCTTGATACACTTTTTTACTGGCTACACTGTATATATATTAATTTGTGTTCATATTATTGATTTATTTTTATTATCAATTCTCTGTTTGTAGGTTTGTTTTTTTTTAATCTGTAATATGCACTTGATACATTTATTTATTAAGATGTCTATTCTTATCTTTTGTTAATCATTTTCATTCATTTATGAATACATGCTTCCATCTGATATTTTGTTGTAATTCAGTCTTTCTTTTTGCTGTAATTTTTCTTGAACATTTGATTTCCCATACTGATTGATATGGTTTGTATTTCTATGCAAAAGTTTTTTTTTTTTTATCATCAGCATTGCAATAGTGTAATCATTAGATGCATTTTGCCTATGACAACTCTTTTGGTCTGGGACTTGGAATATCAGCTCAAGTCGACGATTATATATTTAACCACTAAACATCACACGATCACCATTCTTTATGCTTGACAAACTGTTTACACAGAGGCTAGACTCTCAACACAGTAGTACCACTTAGTGCAAGCCAGAATAATCAATGGCTGCAAGAAGGTCTGTACTTAAAATCCCCATCTAGTGCCTACTCATCCAATATCCTCAGACTAGTTTCTAGCTTTTGGCTTTCATCAGTGAGGAGCCTTGGATCTGAGAGCACTGCACCTAGATCTTAGGTACCAATGCAACCCTCCACAAACCACCTTTTACCTTATTAGCTAACTATAAAGCTTTGAGTCCAAAATGAAAACACAGAAATGGTTTCAATTCAAACTCATTAACTTGTATAGTTGTATAGATCTATAGTCAGTTCAGCATCCATATTTTTTGGTGTCTTTGGTTTTTAATAACCAGAATCACCATAATCCTTTTGGGTAAGATTGGTATTAAAGCACTAAACATCACATGATCACCATTCTTTATGCTTACACAAACTGTTTACACAGAGGCTAAACCCTCCGTACAGGGTGGCTGCATTAGATCCTAAGATTTAGGTTTGGTGCTCTCAGATCCAAGGCTCTCCAGTGATGAAAGTCATAAACTAGAAACTAGCATGGAGATATTGGATGACTAGACACTAGATGGGGATTTTTCTTACATCCATTGATTACTCTTGCTTGCACTCAGTGGTCTTACTGTATGGAGAGTTTAGCCTCTGATTATATATTTAATTGCAAATACGTAATCAATTTTAAAGTATTCTTGAGAACAGTTGTTCACTTAAATTTCATCATATTCTTATAGCACATTCAATTAAAGTTTTTGACTGTTTATTAATATAGTTGGTTTTCATTTTATTATTATTTAATATTAATATATGTAGTTCATTCCTCATTTTGAGGAAACACCTGGTTGTATTTTAGCTCTGGCCAGGACATCAGCAAAAGTAGATAAAACATTGTTAGATAATAAAACAATAAAAATCACTGTAAAGGTGTTGACCTTTCTTTTCAGGCTAACCACTACTAATCAGTGAATGGTTTTTTAATTTTAATTTTGTGCTAAAAATAGTCAGATAGCTCTTTAATGAGCAATAATTGGATCAATAACTGGGTTGCTTTAACCTAACTTTCAGAAATAATCTTAATTTTGTTGGAAATTTGTAGTCATCTGAAATTTTTTTCCGTGACTTAATTATAACCTCATGGTATTGGTATGTGGGCAGGTCTACTAATTATTACATTATCATATTCAGGACACACATTTCATATGTATATATAATCAGAATTATGTGTATTTACTTTCTAAAGTTTATAGCTATGGATAAAAATGAATGACAACTTTTAATTGGAACAGAAAAGATTGGATTGTCAAATAATATAAAAGTTTGCTGTGATATATACATTTAAGAACCTAGTAATTATTCTTGAATTTGAAGATATATAGAAATTATCACAAAGTAAAATATTATCAATACTACACTATATTTTTGATGGTATTAAACTTTCTAGCCAAACGGTCTGCAGTTTCCACACAAATGAGATTTTTAAAATATATCTGCATTTGATCTTTTAAGCTTGGATTCCCAATCTTAAGAATTTTTTTCGTCTTTGAACTACAAGTTTCTAGCTTGAAAAATGTAAAGAAATAAAAGAGGACTGCTAGATATATAAATGCATTAGTCTTAGCTATGATTCATAATTTTCATTCTCTTAAAGTCAGAAATCAGTATCATCTGGTGTCCATTGATTAGTTAACCTTTCAGCAGGTGACGTTTTAATAAGGTAAAGAAAAATTGCTTTTGAAAATGAAATATTACAATTGAAGATAAGTGCAGATTAATATTGGAATACTGTCAAAAATAATTTATTTAGTATGCTTCTGGTAAAAGTGGGAATGGTGTATATAACTTGAGTGTCATTTATTGGTTTTACTAACCAATCACAAATGTTTTATAGCTATTTTTATTCACATTTAAGCCACAACAGCACTATGTTATCAATTTTGTTGCATCACTAAACAGACAAGTTTATTTGCCACTCACTTTTTTACAGGGTGGCCCAAAAGTCACGATACATAGGGGAAATGGGAAGTTGAAGTTAAATGTACTTAATATTCATTATAAAATTTTAAAAAATATTTACAAAACTCTGTATATTGGTTGTATCTTTCTATACATACTTGAAGCCTTCTCTCCCTCTCATGGCAAAGATTTTCCAAGATATCTTGTTGTGCAAGTAATTACATTTTGAATGGATTTCTTTAAATGATCCATATTTTTAATCTTTTTTTGTATACCATCGCTTTTAAGTGGACCAAGAAATAAAAATTGAATAGGGAAAGAATATATTATACAAGTTTGTTAAATTTTCCTATGTATAGCGACTTTTGGAATATTCTATATTAATATCTTTTGGACCTTGCATTTGGGAGTGGGGAGAAGTTTGTAAATAAGAATAAATAAGTCGTGTAGTATCCAGGTGCTACGACCATAGTCTGAGGTTTGAATATGGCCCAAATAAAGCTTGGAACATTTTTTTGGATTCTTATTAGATTTAAGCCTTTTTTGCTAGGCAGCAGCTGCTTACCAGCTGATTATTTGTTAGGAAATAATGTCTAGCTTTTCCTAGGAAAAAGGTAAACAATGAATGAAAACCTTAAATGCTCATAAGCTGATAACTGATTAGATTAATGAGCAGTGCCTTTTGCGTGATTCTTCGGTAACTATTGGTGAAGACTCTGTTCTGAAGTAAATTATTTAAAGGTTACTTTACCATATATAAATATAGGGGCTTTGAATTTCCTATATTTACAATTAAGTTCCAGGTATAAGAATGACAATTAAGTTCCAGATATAAGAATACCTGTATTTCAAATTTTACCATATGTAAATAAAAGATAACTAGACCATAGCAGGATAGAGGTTTTTCCAACAATTCCAAGTGAATATTAAGATGTTGCACTAAATTAACCAACTTCCAGATGATGAGAGTTTACTATTTTTATTCTTTGTTTATTTTAGTCCCTTCATTTGAGAATAGTTAGATACCCATTTGCTAACCAATAATTAGATGACAATATGGATTGGTTATGATCTACTAACTGAAAATAAAATCTAATTCTGCTTGGAAAAAGCTGTACTTGAACATGTTATATAAATGTGCCATGTGGAGGAAGGTTTAATCCATATACCACAAAAAAAAAATGTCTGAAACATTCTTTATGATATTATATCCACTATATGTGCATTTTATTTCACGTTTTGTTTAATCAAATTGTCTAAAAATATAACTAACTGTTCATATCATAACCTAACAGTATGCTATGCTACTATTTGAAACATTTTTTATTATTAGGTAGAAATATTTTGAGCATGAATGGTAGTTCAATTAAATTATTTTAAAAGTTTATGTAATTATATAAAATTGAAAGAACAAAGTCAAAAACTATTAAAGTCACATGGTATGTCTTTGTTTAAAAAGTTATCACAAGTTATTATAATGTTTTATATATGATTCAGTGTTTTTACTATCTTTTTTTGCTCATTTTAATACAATTTTTTTTTTTTTTGCAAATTTATTTTTTTCTGCTTCTGCAAGTTTAAATCTATTAAAAGGAAAGAAAATAAAATTTCTTAAAGAAATGCAAAAAAAAAAAAAGTGATTTTATTATATGATTATATTTTATGGACTAATATAAGACTAATCACAATGTAAAAGGATTTATCAGTGTATATTCTCAGAGAATTATTTTTGAACTGGTATATAAAAGGTTGCTACTATAGCAGCATTTTTCTTTTTTTTTGTATATATTTAAATAAAAACATTTTCATAACTATTTTACTTTAGTAACTACCTTACTTTTGTTTAATATGCTTAAATTATTTAATTTGAACTTATTTTTAACATAATGCACGGCATTATTGGAATAAAAAATCATAAATAGTCTTCATAAACCTATAAATGGAGAAATTATTCTTTATTCTTAAGTATTATTTAGATACTTATTGTATTTTTAACTGCACAAATTAATACCCCTCCCCCCATTTAATGAAAAGATATGGCTTAAAAGTTAATGCTTTGTTTGCCATGATGTGACATTAGATATTCTTTCTGGGATCTGAGGACTTCTAAGCAAGCCTAGGTTTTTTTTATAATTATACATGGCCAACAAAAGTAGCCATACAATTATTGTTTGGTAAATGCTTATTAATTAATTTATTTTTTGACAAAAAACATACTAGTGTTGTTTATAAATCCTCATCTAGCTGAAAACAATCTCCAAGTTATTAATGAGTTCCATAATCAGGTTATACTGCTTAATCATAAAGCAAAAATATAATTGGAATATATAGTCTTTTACTTTTTGTAAAGATGGTATCATTGTGCAGAACACATTTATTTTACTACACTAATCCATTTATATATATATTTTAATAATTTTTAATAGCTGCGAATGAATATTGGCTATTCAATAGGTGGCACTTATCTCATCGTAAATATTCTTATATCTTTGCAATGCTATATATTTAATACCCATTGTTTATCTCCAAGATTATTAAAATGATTGGCATTTACATCTTAAATAGTGAGCTATTTTCAAGATTTTGCAAAGATCACGGATGTAGTGTTCATTCCTTTGAGTACCAATGATCAATTTACTAGCCATAATATGACATGGAGGTTAGATAAAAGTGGTCTGCTTTTGTCTGACTGGTGGATTAGTTTTGAACAAGTGAGATTATTACTGTATTTACAACTTTGTTAAAATGATGAGAAATGTCTGATTTGTAAATTATTCTTATGATATGCACATTTGGAGTTTATCACTTTATAAATATTAATATACGTACATATTCATGCCATATATGCACTTGTTCGTTCATATTAGACAGTTTTTATAATAAATAATTTGTTTTGAATAAAGTTTTATTCTAAAAGCAGTATATATATTTATTTTAAAATATATACTTTTTTGTAGTTCACATTGCAACTTCTGGTAGTGTTCCTACTACTCCAACATCAACAGGAGCATCTCCATCAATGTCTTGTTCTAGCAAATCTCCACGTTCCGTTAGTCCTGCTGGTAATGTGGTCGTCCTTCCCTCGGGTATGTCCATCCAAATTAAAGGTGGGTAGTTAGATTTCAGTTTTCATTTCAGACTGAAAGAAAATGAAGATGCAATTTCAAAGATAAATAAATGTACAAATTATATATGGTATTAATTTTTTTTCCCATTGCAATTCCTTGAAAAATACTTTAATATCATAAAAAAGAGAAGGAATGTGATTTGAAAAAGAGAATGATATTAATAAAATATTTGAAAAAAAATAATAAATCCACTTATTAAAATATAAAAATAGAAAAGAATTGGGAAGGAAATCAGAAATAAATGACAGATGATTGCTATTCTACTGTTCTTATTTCAGATTTTTTGAATCCATTATTCACAATTTTCTCTTAAGTTTATATATATATTTTAACGAAATTTTAATGTAAGTAGTAATAATATTCAACCACATATCTTGCTCAAATTTTTCTCAGATTACTTCTCATATGGCACCTTTTCTTCCCCTATCTTTTCTACATTGTAATGGGTATAAAGAAATGTTTAAAAATTATTGCTATTTATATTAGAATTAATATAAGTAATGCAAAAAAGATGGGAAGAAAAGGAGGACATTTGTATAAGATAGAAGAATCAAAATATAGATATTAGAAGAATTGCAGAGTCAAAAAGAGCAGTCACAATTAAGACGGGTATAGATTTCCTTTTTTTTTTTTTTAGGCATCAGTGTGAAATTTTAATGGACCATTTAAAAAAGATAAAATAATATATTATAATAATATTTATAAAGATATTAAAATTAGGAACAAACAGGAAAAACAAGAGCTATCTTTAATTAATAGATTTGCTGAAAAATGTCAACAGTATTGAAGAATCGGAGCTGGAAGTAATTAGCAGTTGTGCATCAAGACATCAGTTAAGATACTATAAGGATATCAATTGACAGTTTTGATCGGATATTTTAGTTTGTTTTTTTGCACTCTTTGAATTGTCATTGTTTTAGCCATAGTCATCATCATCATCATCATCAACCGTTATCAATCCACTGCAGATTGAAGGTCTCTCCAAGTTCAATCCATCTTTTCCGATCTTTAGCTTCTCTTCTCCACATCACCCCCTGCACACTTTCTTATTTCATCCATCCATCTCACATGTGGCCTCTTTCTGGGTCTTTTACAATCTCTTGGAATCCAGTTTAAAATTTCAATTGTCCATCTATTATCTCTTCTAGCAATATGTCCAGCCCAACTCCACTTCAGTCTTAATTTTTTCAAGATCAGTAACACCTGTTTGTTCTTTTACCCATACATTGCGTTTTCGATCTCTTCTTGTTACTCCCAACATGCATCTCTCCATACTTCTTTGAGTGGTTTGAAGTCTCTGTATTGCTCTTCTATTAAGTGTCCAAGTCTCAAATCCATAAGTAAGAACTGGCAAACACATTTATTAAAAACCTTCCTTTTCAAACACATAGGCATATTTCCTTTTAGTATCAAGTTATTTCTACCAAAAGCACTCCAACCAAGTTTAATTCTATGATTAATTTCATCCATTATGTTTCTATCTGTTTTAATAATCTGACCAAGGTATTTGTAAGTGTTAACTTCTTCTAATTCATCATAATCAATCTTTATTTTCATATTTTGAGAAAATCTATTAAACACTACTTTAGTCTTTTTAACATTTATCTTTAGTCCTACTTTCCTACTTCCATCTGATAACTCCTGCAACATTTCCTGTAACTCTAAAGCATTATTTGCAAAAACAACTACATCATCTGCAAAATCTAAATGACTTAAATAATCTCCATTTACTTTCACTCCTTTAGCTTCCCCTTTTAATCCACAAAATACTTCTTGCAGCACTGCTGTAAAAAGTTTTGGAGATATGGAGTCACCCTGTCTTACACCCTTCTCCATGTTGACTTTTCTACTGTCATTATGTAATCTAATTGTTGCTGTTGCATTTTTATAAATATTCTTTAAAATATGACAATATCCTGGATCTATACCTTGATGATCCAATGCGTTAGTCACTGAAGAAATGTTTATAGAATCAAATGCCTTTCATAATCTACAAATTCTAAGCATAATGGCAACTCATATTCATTTGTCCTTTCTATAACTTCTCTCAATACCTGGATATGATCTACTATACTAAAACCACTTTTAAATCCAGCTTGTTCTCTTGGTTGGTGGAAGTCCAGTGTTCTCTGTAGACGAGTTATAACTATCTTAGTAAAAATTTTGTATAAAACTGATAAAAGACTGATAGGTCTGTAATTACTAATATCTTCTTTATCACCTTTTTTAAATATTAATATTAATACTGCATTCTTCCAATCATCTGGTACATCTTTATCATTTAGACATTTGGAATATAACTTTGCTAAAAAAAATTCTATTTCTTCACCTGCTTCTTTTAATATATCAATTACAATTCCATCATTACCTGGAGTCTTCCCTTTCTTCATAAATTTAATTGCATGTCTCATTTCCTCATTCAAAATTCTGGGCAATTCGAAAGATATAATATGTATAGGAGGCACTTGTTCTTTATTACTATATAATTCTTGATAGAAGTCTTTTACATATTTTATGATGTCATCTCTCTTTTTAGCAATAATGCCATCTTTTTTTCTTATTGCAGATATAAATTTCCTACCAATACCAAAATGTTGTTTTACACTCTTTGGACTTTTATTCTCTTCTACAGCTTTCCTTGTTAGTTCACAATTATATTTTCTTATATCATTTTCAACTCTTTTCCGCATCATAATACAAAATTCGATATATTCAATCCTTTTTAATGCATCATTGTTGTATATCCTCATATTCCTTCTTTTCTTCATAAATTCTCTAGTCTCAATAAAATTTTTATTGGTCAATTGCTGCTTTTTTCTACCAGCTGTCTTTGTTGCAGTTTTTAAAAGTGTATCAGTTATTTTCCTATTAATTTCATTCAAATCTGAATCATGTTCAAAATCTACTAATACTTGAAACCGATTTGTAAGTTCTAATTTAAATTCATTAGAATGTTTCTGAAGATTAGGAGTATCAACTGTAAATATTGTTTTTCTTAATAATTTTTGTCTCTCTAGTTTTGCATTAACATGTATCTTATATCTTACTAATCGATGATCACTTCCTGTGTTAAATTTATTAAGAACATTACAATCTTGAAATATGTATTTTCTGTTAGTCAAAATATAATCCAATTCTCCTGTACTTTCATTTGGATGCTTCCATGTCCATTTCCTTTTAACCTTTCTTTCAAAAAAAGAATTCATAATATAAAGTTTTTCTTTTTCTGCAAACTCCACAAGTCTATGACCTCTCTCATTTCTATTACCATAACCAAAATTACCCACAGCATTTTCGTCTTTCATTTGTTTACCAATTCTAGCATTAAAGTCTTCCATAAGAATTTTAAAATGTTGTTTACTCTGATCAAAAGCCTTTTATACATCCATATAAAAATCTTCTACTTCTTCATCGCTATAAGAATTTGTTGGGGCATAAACTTGAATTATCTGCATTTGGTATCTGCTATTAAGTTGTAAAACTAATCTTGCCACTCTGTCTGATACACCATCAATCTCCACAATGTTATTCTTTCATTTTTTATTTATAATGAATCCCACTCCACTTGTATTTCCAATATTTGTGCCTTTATAGTAGAGTACATGTCCACTTTTTAAATCAATTGTTTCTTCACCTTTACTTCTAACTTCACAAAGTCCAATAATGTCCCATTTAATATAAGATAGTTCTTTTTCTAATTCTTGCAATCTTCCTTCATTTGAAAGTGATCTGCAGTTGTAAGTACCTAAATAAAAAGTCGTCATCAAATGGCAGCTTGAGTCCACAATCAGGGGATTCTTAGCACCCTCCACCTTCGGCCACCAAACGCTGCCTTGGTTGGTGACTTTACAGCCTCCTGGGAATAAGGGTCATGATTTATTTTTGTCTGTCATGATTGTACATATTGAAAAAATATTCTTAAACTCGGAGGTAAAAAGCCAATAAACTCACTACGCTGGTTAATGCGTGTTGGTGAGCAGCCCATCCATGTTCGTATACTATATGAATCAGATAGTAATAACAGCTGCAACGATAAGAACGTATGGAATGGACATTAGGAAATGTGCCCTGCTCAGTTCCTTTAAGGCCTTCAAGAGGAATCAAAGGGTCTCCTTTCAGTTAATAGCAAACTCCTTTCTGCAGCCTTACCCATAGTATTAGTGTTAATATTAGAGCAGTTTTTTGTCTACTCTTGCTTCATCTATTGGAAACTTGAGTACTCTTGCTTCATTTAGTATATGCTTGAATGACAGTGATTACCAAATGGTATTTGATTTCCATTCCCTGATCTGTTTCTTACTTTTTCTAGGACCAGTGCAGTTACCTATCTGATAGCCATCTATAACTTCTTTATTTTTATTGAGCCTAGTTTGAAATTCAAAAAAGCTAACCATTTTATATAATTATGTAGATCTGATACCAAATCAGTCATTATATATTTTAGCAACTTCAGTTCTGTTCTAATTGTAACAAATTTTTGTTCCTGGCTAAAAATGTTAATAGTAAATCAATCACCTGATTCTTTCAGCTTGCTATAAGCAAAAGTAGTTCTTCTGTTATAAGCTTGAGTAATCCTTGTTTTCAAATTATCGTGTAGTTTGATTTTCATTCCCATGCCAGTTTGTAGATTTTAGTTTTATCAATGAGAACTTGGAATTCATAGCAGTTGTCTTGGATTCAAAAGTTTAGGATGTTTTTGAATTTTATGCTATTTGCTTGACAATTTCAACCTTGAATACCATTATAAAAATGAAAGGATTAATCTGCACTACTCTCACACAGTCACTGGTTATTTAAGCTTACAAAGTAGTGTAAATAGAATGAATTACTTCTAAAAGTATATTACTGCTACCAGTGATCAGGTGATATTACTTAGTTGTAGTATCTCATTGTTGAGATGATTAAATCTCTCCAGACACAGAATTTAACATGTTAAATTATGCAAATAATTGTGTAAAAATATAATTTTTCAAACAGTAAATGGCTTTTAGAATTAAACAAATTCTGACAAAAGAATGCTTGGGTACAAAAAGCAAGAATTTTGTATAATATCTGGAAGTAGATATAGATATCTAGTTAGATTTTGTTTGATAATTACTAAAATAAGCAGTTTGATTTAAACATGAGACAAATAAAGGACCATGATAATTCAGGTATTCGACAGAATTTTAGCTTTCAATGAAGTATATTTATTAGAGTCGTCTTAACAAATTAGATTACTTATGTTAAAATTTAAACTTTTTTTACGATATTACTAGTTGTATAAATATTATAAATTTCACTTGTAATTAAATAATGTCAGATAATCACCTGATTAGTTGGGGATTTTCTCATTATGTGCAATGTTGAAAAAAAAAAACAATCACATATAATAAATTCATAAATGGAACTTATCAAATGCTTGCGTGCATTTTTGTCCAATATTTTTTTTCAATCTGTTTGGATACTTTGGGTTTGATGGGAAATGCTGTGGATTTTTTTTTGTTTTGGGTTTATTCACTAGGCTTATATTAATTCTAGCAATTTTGACATAATTAATATTCATTTTTGTATCTGTGCATTTATTAAAAAAATCAGGACCGCTTTTTATTAAATTAATTAGTTTAGTGCAATGATAGTATCAAACTCTGGAGCATAAAATCTTCAGATTGATTCTAATACTGGAACTTCCGGAGCTCAAATTTCTTCTGAAGTTTTGAGCAATAAAACCATTTGATTATTTTTACTAAATTATTGTAAAATGAAAATAAATATCAATTTTGTTGACTTTTTTTTTTGCATATAAATAAATAAAAGCATAATAGATTATACAATAAAAAATATTTTCAATTTTTTAACATTTTTGTCAGTGCACTTCTCATTTCAATTCTGCCATTTGATACTCGTAATACTAAAAAAAAAAGTTTCTTTTGAGAAAATTTTACTGCCTTCCTCAATTTAACATATTTTATTGCGATGTGATGCACTATGTCTTCTACTTCCTCAAAGTCAGGAAACTTGGCCACTATGCCCAGAGAAACTTGTTAGCCACCTTCCCTTTCCATTCCCTACCCTAAGTTTTTACCATATTCTTCTCTATCCTGCTTTAGCCCATTTCCACAACATTATCTTTGTCCACATTATAGCCTTTATGTCTAAATCCCCCTTATTTTTTCCCAAACCCAGCATAAAAACCAAGAACCCATTTTCTGTAAAATCACTTTGTTTATATTTATTCTCCCACAACTTTGTTATTTGTACCCTTTCTGCTTGTAAGCATTTACATTCAATTAACAGATGACTAATATTCTCCATGCCTTCCTTACATAACCTGCAGATCAAATCGTCTACATTTCTCCATTTTTGTGTATGTTCTCTTGTTGCTAATGATCCTAATTGAGCCTTAATATTTTCCTTGTTATTATCATAAATTAATTAACTCACAACCAATATTCTGTTTACTTCTATATATATTTAAATTCGTTTTACTCTTCATACTAGCTCTCCATCTCTCCAACTCTCTATTTTTTATTAATGTATCTATTCTTCTATCCCATTCCTTGCCATTATAACATTCAACAATTCTTCTAACACAATCATCCCACCTTTTGTATAAGTATACTGACATAAAGTCTTTATCCAAATCTTCTGCATACCACATTACCTTTTTCACCCATCTTGTTGGCTGCCCTTTACTCTTAAACCAATTAAATACTATTTTGGCTATTTTCTTATTATCCATAAATTGCAATCTACCGAACATTTTCAGTTTGCTTTTTGCATCTTTCATATAAAAACTTGATCATCCCATTTCTTTTTGAATTGCTTTCTTTGCCATCCACACATCTGCATCTAATGCATATCTTCCTACTTCTCTATGTACTTTTTCTAAGTAATCTAACATCCCTTTACTAACACATAATGCATCATTATCATAAGTTAACCTTGCTACTGCCATTCCCTCCCATACAATTCTAGCTACATCATATTTATTATATGGAAACACTGTTAATTTCTTTATCAGTTCCGTTCTTTTTTTTTTTTTTTGCTTCATTTATCAATTTTTTTCTCCCATTCATCCAAGCAATTTCTCTGATTACTTAAGACGATTTTCAAATATTTATACATATTTACCACATTTATTTTATATTCCCCAATAAAAATTCTTTTCTCTTTCCCCAACATTTATCATCATTACTTTTGATTTTATCACTAAATTTAGTCCCCATTTCTTTACCCACCCTTTCGTTTGTCTTCAACATAACTTCTATATCTTCCCGACATTCTGTGCACAAGAATATATCAGCAAGTAAAAGAATTGATAATATATACACTCCCTTGCTATCTATTACCCCCCTTTCTATTGCTTTCTTCATTTCTTTTAAATATAACAAAAGCAAAATAACAAAAACAATTATGGACCATAGTGACATTTTTTTAATTTTTTATAACTAATTTTTTTTTTCTTTCCCTTTTCATTTAATTTTTATGTAATGATCAGATATTTTATGGTAATATCTCCACACTAAACTGTAATATATTTATTTCTATACTTAGCGCTTTTGAAGGAACAATGCCTTCATTTTCAAAGCTGTAGACATTTCTAATACCGATGTTCATTTATTTATTTAATTCAACAGATGCAAAATTATTCAAATCAGGTCTGCCATTTCTTCGAGATTGCATAAAACGTGTCTCTTTTATTTAACGAGTCCATGTCTAAATTAATGAAGTAGGCCTCCTTAATTTTTCTTCTCATCTCATGTTGCTCACTGCACATCACGCATGGATTGTCCAGTATACACGGGTGGCCCATACTGGCTTTGTGCTGTGCAAAGATGGAAGAGTGTGAAGGATCTGTAAGTGCCTTATTGTACGCGTATTTGGTCTCCCAATAATATGAAGCGTGACAATTGTTTTCTGGGCAAACTTTTTTATACATGGCCTGCTGGGTGTATATTGGAGGTAGTTTATCTTTGGTGTTATTGATACATCTATTGAAATTAGGAGGGGATCGGTAACATATACTAAAGTCTTTGCGAAAAATTGTTTGTAGATTTGTGTGTATGTTTTTGATGTATGGCAACAAATTTTTATAAAATTTTAGCCTCTCATGGTTATAAATAGATAATATATATATATTTTTCATTGCTGCATAATTATATAATAGTTATATAGGATGAGAGGAGGGGAAAAACGTTGTAGTTATAAAAATAAAACTCTAGCTGTCCCTATTGTAATGATCTGATAATGTTCATAATAATGCATACGCTATGCTGAGAATGGCTGTAAATATTAGCAAAAGAAACTTATTTTGTATTAAATAATGCAATATTTATTGTTATATAATCTTTTTGGTTTTATTTATTTAACTATCTTGTTATGCAGATAAAGCGTTATTTTTCTATTAAAAGTATAGTATGACTAATTCCAGAACCATATCAAACTTGTACGTTCTCTCTGTCTGTTTGATGAATAAATTGGTTTAATGTCATTTTTATAATATAGTTTTGTCATAACACTTTTTGTCACTGCAATATGTGAATTGTGGATTAAATATGGGTCATAGTAACAACTATTGTTGTTATTCTCAGCTATCCAAAGTGTAACAAAATCCTAAATAACCCACTGCAGGGTAAAAGTTCCAGTACTCTTTCAACGAAATGGTATGAAGAAGAAAGCGTAACGCAATACCAGTCAACTGAAATTTGGGAGAGAGGAAGGGGACATTTTTATAGTTTTTTCATATTTTCTTTATATCTCACCTATATTAATGGAGACTAATATTTGATAATCTATAGAAGAAAGTTAGTATTAATTATTGGAGTTTGCCATAATTTAGTTGGTCTGGATATATAAATCGCCTGTGTGCTTAGTGATTAATACTTTAAGGGTTTTTTAATTAGCTAGAATATACCAGAAAATGTATTTGGATTTTATATAAGTGTACTTTTCAATTTGTTGGTATGGGGAACTGTGAATTAAGATGTATGTTATTAATGATCACTGATTGTAAACAATATATGCTGTTTGAATTCATTGTGAAATTTAATATAATTATTAGATTTATTAACACATTGCACATGGCTTAACCATACTTTATGCATTTAATGACCAGTGGTGCATTGCTTCTTATGATCTACCATGGAAGTAACAGGTCATCATTATTGCAGGCATAATATGGAACTAAGTTTCTGACTTATTTTTACTAGTGATAATTGAAACAGATCCATTTATTGATATAAAGAGTTGTTAAAATTTGACACAACTCTGAAATTAATATGCTACAATAAATGATGATACAAAGGTGATAAATGATGGTGAACTATAAATGGAAACAATCAAGTATTATAATCTAATTGCAATGTATTATGTCTTATTGCTTGACCCGTCTTTGCACCAAGAACTTAATCTACATATTTGAATATTTATAAAAAATATATATGTATAGTTTTTGCTGTACGATCCTATAAATATGTTCATAGGTATGTTATAATTGATTCTATATTATGATAAAAGCATTATTTTATAGACAAATGAAACCATTCAAATGAATTAGTTTTAAAGGTTTTGAATCTGAGATTAGTACAAATATTTTTTTACTTAAATTTGTCATTTGCGGTTTGTTTGTTTGTTTTTGCTTGAATGTAGGCTTAAGTACTTAGTCAACAAGCTAAGAATAAGTGGAATTGTTTAATCCTTGTTATAAATTTACCACTTTTTTTTTTATACTCTCTTAAATTTTATTCTGATATTTTTTTTTAATGAATTATTGATTGCTTATTCAATTTTTTAATTTTTTTGGGACTGATTTATAGTTGCCCTATACTCTTAAATTATATGTAGCATTTTATTTATTAATTTATTAACATAAATGGAAATAATTATAATCGATTGTGTTAGTTTTTTTTTTTTTTGCATATAAGTAAATAAATAAAACCAAAAAAGGTTATACAGCAATAAATGTTATATTATTTAATAGAAAAAAGCTTGCTTTAGCAGTGTGTTATTTTATTCCTCATTTGTATTTTATCGAGAGTATTAATAGTTGAATAGTTTATTGCTCATGAATTTATAAGTAGTTCTAAAGCCAGAAGTGTCTGAGCTGAGAACAATCTGTGTATCTTAAGCTCTAAACATCACACGATCAGATTCTTTATGCTTACGCAAGCTGTTTATACAGAGGCTAAACTCTCCATACAGTAGTGCCACCCAATGCAAGCCTGAGTAATCAGTGGACGCAAGAAGGTTTGTGCATAAAGTTCCTATCTAGTGCCTACTCATCTAATATCCCCAAGCTTAAAGTGGATGCAAGAAGGTTTGTGCATAAAGTTCCTATCTAGTGCCTACTCATCTAATATCCCCAAGCTAGTTTCTAGCTTGTGACTTTCATCAGTGAGGAGCCTTGGATCAGAGAGCACTACACCTAGCTAGAAACTAGTCTGGGGATATTGGATGAGTAGGCACTAGATAGGTATTTTGCGCACAAACCTTTTTGCATCCATTGATTACTCTGGCTTGCACTGAATGGCACTACTATATGGGGAGTTTAGCCTCTGTGTATCTTAAGCTCCAGAGTCTGCCATTGCATTAAAGCATGCAAGGCCTTGTAAACATTACAAAGCCATATATTTTATATATGTACTCATAATATTATTTAGATTTTTCTTTTTTTCTATAACTTTTTTTTCATTGCTGTATAAATGGAAAGAAAAATCTAGATGTCTCATATGTATAATGTTCTCACAGTATATGTTAGCAATAAAATATCACATGACACCAACTTACACAGTGCTATTCAGCAGCAAATTCTTTTTTTCTCATCACATTCATGCCATATTGGTGCAACCTTTAGTAAGCAATAGAAGCCAGATGGTAGTCCTTAATAAATCCCTATTCAGTGCTATCCTATCCAATATCTCCAGACTAATTTCTAACTTTATGACTTTTATCAGTGAGGAGCTTTGGATCTTGGAGCAGTGCACCATTGGATCTGATGCACTTTTGTTCTAACAAGCATCTTTTACTTTTTTATTTTATTATCAGGCTATTAACCAAATTGAAAAATATATTCCAATGTTTTTAATCAAAACCAACATGCCCATATAGTTATATAAATCTGACCAATTCAGTATCTACATTTTATGCTGTCTCTAGTTTTTAATAATTATAGGTGCCTGGCTAGAATTAATATAAAATCAATAAAACATCACATGACATGTCTGATTAAAAACAGTATGTTTTTCAATTTGGGCTAGTAGTTTGATAGTAAAACAAAGATATAAAAGATGGCTGCTAGAGGAAGGGTGCATTAGATACAAAGATTCCAGGTACACTGCAAGATCCAAAGCTTCTCACTGATGAAAGCCCTAAGCTAGGAATGAATCCAGGGATATTGGATAGAATAGCACTGGATTGGGATTTATTAAGCATTACCATCTGATATTGATTACTAAAACTTGCCCTAAGTGGCATAAATGTGGTAAGAAAAAAAGAATTTGCTGCCGAATATTTATATATATGTTCTACTGAGGAGGGGAATAAAACATTGTCAAAAGAAGCTTTTTTATAATTAATTATAGAATATTTATTGTTCTATAATTATATGGTAAGTTAGATTAATTTTGCATTAGAATGCTAATACTTAATGATCGTCAATATTGTTGTGCCATCACTTGCCACACTCTTTAACAATTTACTTTAATATCTCCATTTTTGAGCTGTATTAAAAACTTTTAATGAGAACTTGGTAAAAGAAAAGATATTTATATATTAATATACTACAGTATTTTTTTTTTTTCAATATGATCTGGTTTATAATCTAGGTGATTTGACTAATGAGGAAGAAGTTCGGGGAAAGAAACGAATGCGATCTGGTTCCTCAGATAATACTTTAACTCCTCAAGGTAAACTAACCACGGTGACCAGTCCAGCAAGCAGTCCCAAGATAACTACAGTTACACCCCATCCTTTGATTAACCGACCCATTACATCTGTCATGCCTTCCACAACTCCCGTCAAAATCACTATAACAAGCACTGGCCAGCAGACGCAGACCACCATCACTCCAACACAGACGCAAAAAGTAGGCATTATAATCATTCACAAGAATTTTTAGATTATGTATGTATGTAGAAATTTTTCAATGAGTTTAAGCCCAAACTTAAATTGTTGAAAGATTCAGATTTGAATAAGATTAATAAGAAAATAATAGTTATTTTACTAAAACTCTCCCAAATCATAATGCTTTAGATTTGCCTAAATATATAGAAAAATAGGTTGAAGATAAGAGTGGCCACTCTTATCTTTATAAAGTCGAATCTTGCGTTTAGATTTGTAGAGATCTCTCTTGTAATAAATTAAGCACTCAAGGCGCATGTACTAAAGTTTTAACCTTATTTAAGTAAAACTACTATGTAAATAGAACACAAAAAACAAAAACAAATCAACAAGTATTCTATTGAGACGGATCAAAGAACATGTATGAAAATAATTAAAAATGAGCTACTTAGATGGTAAAAGTTACGAGATGGAACAAGGATATATAACTGAAATGGTAAGTAAAACTATAGAAATGTTAAAAGATCATTTTGATATTGAGAGGAAAGTTATTTTGCAATAATAAAAGATGGTATAATTGCTAAAACACACATGATATGAAATGTGCAGAAGAAGTCTACAAATAATTTTATAGCAAATTATTTAACATGTGGAAAACAATTTCCAAGCCTTGCTCTTTTTAAATACTTATAAATGTCTTCTTTATTAAATTTTTAATTTCATCAACATAAATTTTTTTTTCTTTTTGCTTTTTTTTAAAAACTTTTCTGCATTATTAATTGTATCTTTCTAACTTATTTTTTCCATTTTTTTTCCTCTGAGGTTTCCATTTTCTAAAGTTTTAACTTTTCTCTTCATTTACTAATTAACTATGTTTCTACTTTATGTAAAGCTACACTGTAAACAAATTATTCAGTAAAACTATTTTTTAAATTCAATTTCATTTCTAACACTTATTAAAAAGCCTGTTTAATTTCCATAGCTTTTCCTAATTTTTTTAAACAGTTTCTTTTATAACCACTTAACCAACTTTCAAAATATTTAAAAGCAATGGCTTGCTCTTCAACTTTATGTCCAATACATATTCTTAATTTTTTTGCCACCTTTTATTTGTTTTAGTTGCATTTTTCTTGTAAAACTTCTAGTCATCTTTTTTGAATCTTTATAACATTTTGTTGACTTCATTCTTACTGTCTTTACTATTTGCAAGCACTACTGTTAACATTCCTGTCTCCAGTGATAATTTCATTTTAATCAAAATTATAATTATTTAGCAAGTCAGTTAAATATATATAAATAGGAGATAGGTAACATTTTTTGCTTTACATTTCTTTCTAATTTTGTCTCTTTCATAAGAAAGACATTTCATTTTATAAACTTTTCATCTTATAAATATATCAAAATTTATAAATGTGTAATAAATCCCCCCCCCCCCCTTTCTTTTTTTCTTTCAAAATACTGTATACAACAAAGGCATGCTTTTTAAAGTCGATGAAATATTTAATCTTTTCTGTCTGTATTTATATCTCAGCAGTGGTGTTTGCCATCTAAGTGGTTCTCATTTTTGTCTTCAACTATTCTTCAGCAGTCTTATTCGAGACATATCAAGATCTTCAACGATTGCGCAAGGGAAGGAAATCTTAGTTCAAGGCGAATTTTTCTGACTGTCTTGGCGGGCCACAAAAAACTCTTACTGGGCTGCATGTGGCCCACGGGCTGCTATTTGCTCACCCATGGCCTATAAATTCTGCAAAAAAAAAAAAAAGAAAATCATGCAAGATTAATGAAGATTGATTAGTAACAAACAAATTTACATTTATATAGTAATAAGAATTAAACATAAGCAGCATTCACAATTTCCAAGTGAAATTAAGCTGATTGATTACCCACAGAATTAAACCCTTTTTTAGTGATTCATAACTTGAAAAAAAAAAAATCTTGCTTGATCTCTAAATGAGAAAGTCATAATATAAACATCTAATATATAAAAAATGCAGTGGCACATTTTTAAAACATTGTTTGAATATTGTATCATAAATATCAGCCAAAAAAAAAAATGCTCATGACAATTCAAGAATACGCTTACGTCTTTTTCGAGAGAAAAAAAGTAATAAAATATATATAAACATTAATATATTTAAGCAAATATTTATATATATATATGTTCAAAATAATGCCAACATTAAAATTTTAATAAATACAAAATTTAAAATGACATTCTTAGTACTCGCTATAAAACTCAATTTGAATAAATATTAAAATAAAAAAAACTTATTTAAATATAAGATTTATTATCTATTTAAATTTTAATATATAATTAATATTTTTTTATACTAATTAAATGAATTGTTTAATTAACATTCAAAATTTATTACAATATATTTAAGTAGAGGAATTTGAACTTATGATTTTTCAGTCTATAGTCGTCCTCTACTCCATCTCAAGCATTGACATACATGTTAAAAAATTAAATGATGCCTAAATATGTGTTTTGTGCAGAACCAGCGCTCATCAGTTGGGTCAGATCCTAATTTCCCACACATACATATAATCAGTGCTCAGTTTATGTTGAGATAGCAATTCTTTAAACTTTACTGGACAGATTTCAATCTTCTCATTTTTCCAACTATTCAACTGGCCATTTCATTGTAAAACAGATGATGGGATATCTCAAAGCTCTTATTGGATTTAATATTGTAGTCATATCCATGCAGACATCACGTCAATCTAATCCCTCATATTATCGGACCATTACCTATCCATATATATTAATAGGTCTGGTAATATGAGGGGTTAGATTGACGTGATGTCTGCATGGGTATGACTACAATATCAAATCCAATATGGGCTTTGAGCAATCCAGTGTCAATTTTTTAATAAAGTGGCTGGTTGAATAGTTGGAAGGGTGAGAAGATTGAAGCCTGTCCAGTAAAGTTTAAGAAATTGCTATCTTAATATAAGCCAAGCATTGATTAAGTGTATATATGAGGGAGATTATGATCTGGCCCAACTGATGAGTGCACGTTCTACACAAAATATATATATCAGGGTTCATTTATCTTTTTTACATGTATGTGGTCATGTGTATTGGTTGCTTGAGATAGAATGGAAGATGAATATAGACTGAAAAATTCTAAATTCAAATCCCTCTACTTACATATATAAAAAACCTTCAGTATAAGCAAACTACAATATATTTAATTTTCATTATATTCTTATCAAAAGAATTTCATAATTAAACTTTTCATTTTCTAATCATCTATTCAATTTAGATTTTCTATTATCAATGTAAAGAGATTTTTAAATATATTTTTACCTGTAAAATCTTAAATGTTTTCTCCTCTTAATACCACAATTATTGTGATGCATTTCTTTAGGTTATAAAAATATTGCATTTTTATCTTTTCAATTTTAATTCTGAATAATATCAACTGGCATCATGCTTCTCCATGCTTTGCTCTTTTCCATCTCAATTAAAACTTATATACAATTTTTCCCTTTATTATTGTATAACATCATTTATCCTTATATTTTACGGTGAGCTTATTTTTAAAGGCAGACCTTGTTTATATTACAAAGATTATCTCGCATTCATTAAAGAAGGAGAATAGTGATTGCTTTTATTAAGAAGATATGGCTGAGAGTAGAATACTATGGAAAGCTACAATTAGGCAGAATATTGAAATCTTTGACAAATAAAAGATTGCCACAGGAATTAATAAACAGCATTGAAAGATATTAAATAAACCATCTAAACAATCAGCTTGTGATTATGTGGATAGGTTTTATGGATTGATTGTATAGATATAAAGCATCTTTAATATATGTATATTATTTTTCTCTTTTTTTGTTTTGTTCTGGAGTTGCCATTTGCAAATGGATTGTTGCTATTGCTGATTTTATAGTCGTTTACCTTGCGTAGTTCTACTGTTTAAATTGTTTATGTATTTTTTTAATGTATAATCAGTGCAATTAGCCTACATGGCAACACTAAGAAAATTGTCATGAGTGAGAGTTTATAACAAAATGATTATATCTCTTAAAAAGGCAATTATATATTTTTTATAAATACATGAGACATTAAATTAAATTTTAAAAGATCAGGGAATCTTCAAAAAATGATGGAATCTTTAAATTATTTTTTAAAAAACAGGTGAAGAAATAGAGATTATTGTAAAGTTCTAAGAATGTAATAGTGATATTTAAGAATGGTGTATAAAAGAAAATATTAAGAATTACAGATGTATATTCTTTTTTTTTTTTTTTTTTTAGATCTATGTATGTTCTTTACTAAAATCATTGTAAATTGTTAGAAATTTTGAGCTGTAATCTACCAAAAAAAAAAAGACTTGGATTCAATGGTTATTGTAGAGTGGACTTCATTTGAGCATTGAAGAATTTATAGAAATGACCAATCACAATGAATTAATATTTTGCTTTGAATTGTAGATTGTAAAAGGAATTAGAGTCTGTAAGAATTTTTTGAATGATTAAAAAGTAATACATTGTAACGCAGTCACCGTAATTACATTATGCAATGACATTAATGTAAAAGCATGTGATAATGTGATCCCAGACCTCTAAAGTAGTTTTATGCGTATTTTGTGGATTAAAATAAGAAACAAAGAGAACAATAATAATTGAAGACGACTTAAGTCATCCAGCTTTTTAGATGACATGGTTGCAGAAAATAATATTTGCCTGAAGGTTTGTGATGATGGTACATTAGATGTGATAATATGTTGGACTATTTCCAAGATCCATCATTAAATGTTGGAATGTATAAAAAATTTTAAACTTTGTTTTAACTTTTCAAATACGAACAACTTGTTAGTAATAACATATAAATAGACAATACAGTGTCTATTTATGTGTTATTACTAACAAGTTGTTCGTATTTGAAAAATTAAAATATAGTTTAAAATACCGTATTGTCTATTTGTGTATTATTACTAACAAGTTGTTCGTATTTGAAAAGCTTAAATAAAGTTTAAAATTTTGCATTCAACATTTAATGATAGATGATGGAAATAGTCCAACATATTATCACTTATATTAAAATAATGTTTAATACATTTTTAAAAAGAGAAGAAAATAAAGATTGTAATGAATTTGAAAAAATTATCTCTTATAAATTTGTTGTCAATAGAAATAGGAAACATGAAGTTAGTCATATTGAACATGGATGGAATGATTTTGATAGAAATAAAGTAGTATCAAAAGAATGTCAACAACATCACATGTTCTTCACTATTATAGATTCATATGCTGTAAGCTTGAGAAATTAATGGATACCATATGGCAAAGCCAAAAACTAATTGCCCTCGAGAGGGAGATTTTATACCTCCATATTGCTTGGTATGCATTGATTATTTAAGTTTATAGTAATTGGCTCTAGACTAGAATGAAGAAATTGCTCTTGAAATATTAAAATAAAATATTCTATATGCCTGAAAAAGATTTTTAATATACGTGTATATTTTGGCAAGGAGTAATCAGAAATTAAAAAATGCAGCTGAAAGAGCAAACAGCTATCAAGGTCAGTATAATAGAATAAAAGGCTAACTGAATATGTTGGCAAAAGAGATGGCTACACATGGATGGCTGAAATCCTAGAGTGAATCTTAAGAAAATTTAAAAGATATTAGAAGAGATTTAACATAAAAGGAATGAAATAAATAAGTTCGATAGAGTGATATGTAAATGCTATAAAATTGAAGCATTGAGTATAATGGAAATGATCAACCTGCAACGATAATTAAAATTGGTGATGTATGTAGAGATATTTTAATGATTTGCTTCCATTATTTACCACAAAAAAATCAAAGTCTGAATTAGCCAAAGTCTTACAATCTTAATTTTGTGTGCATGTGTATGTTAGTATAAAAAAATTGATTCATTATTAAAACAATTGATATTAATAAAGTTCTACATAAGGATTTTAAATCTGTACCTCTTTTGTAGGTTATTTTGGTAAGTAATTCTGGAACTACTTTAACGCCTAATATTCTCCAGAGGTCTCTTAGTGTCCCAATAGTTAAAACTGTTTGCACTTCAGTGGCTACTACATCCCTGAGTCAGGCAAAAACTTCCATTATTGTGCCTCCATCTACAATCAATTCAGCTGGCCATGCAAGTTTGGGCAATGTTGTTGCAATTGCAAATTCATCTGGTTATGCTAGTACAAGCAGTTCTCTTGCAGGTAACTAGTTATTTAATATTATTATTTTAGGGAATAAAAATGTTTATTTTATTATTGAATTAGATCTATATTTGTTATCTGAATTAAGTTTAGATATTTAATTTTTGCAAAAGTGCTTTTTGATTATTACATTATGAGATCTTATTTTAGATATGTTGTTTTCATTGTAAATTATATTCTTAATGACAGGTGTCACATCAAACAAGTATTTTTACTAAGCTTGTCTGTCTCTTGCTTTACTCTTCAAATTCTTTGATATTTGTCATTTCAAGATCATTGCTCATTATTTTCCCTGTTTTATCTTTTTTTTCTCCTTTATATCCTCTTCTGTTCCTTTTTTTCTTCTTTCAAATACATGGCAGAAGCAATTTCTTTTCATTTTCATATTTTCCTCAACAAATAATGTTCTTTCATTTATTCTTTAACACTTTTACATTATTAATCTTCCAGATTATTTTTTCCAGTGTTTTTTTCATATCTACATTTCTAAAGCATCTAATTGTTCATTTTCGTATATGTTTTTGCTTCATATAAAACTACACGTGACCAAACAAAAGGGAACTCTTTTGGTCTAACTAGCTAGTGATTGGAATGCAGCATATTGCTCCTGAAAATCTTTTAACATCATTGATCTTAATGTCCAATTGCTGTTTTACAATTATATCTATTATTGTTTTTGAATTCAGGTATTTTACTCCCTCATGTATTGATAAGCATTTTATTATGAACATTAATATTAGTTTCAACATAATTGAAATAAAACAACAGTTGTTTTATTTCAATTGTGTTGGAACTATTATTAATTATTGAAAACAACATTATGGACAAATTTATGTTTGACCATTATTAAGGATTATTATGAACATTATCAATTATTGTATTATATTCATAAACATCTAATTAGTTCTTGCGGCATTATCTTTCAGGTTTTTTCCTTCCTATGGATCTTTTAATTTATTGCCATTTTTTTATTTCTAGTAATGACTTCTATTTTATTATCTATCTATTGCTCTATCTTTATGTGATAATATTCTATTTGTAAAGAATTGATCGTAGGGTGCTATAGCTTCATTCATTAGATTGAGCACAACCACATTATTAATAATCTTTTCATATAAGTTTTGGAAATATGCCATACTGGTATTATCATTTATATATTATTAATTTGTTATTTCGTTTTTAAATATTTTTGTTATAAATATGGATCTTTGTGTGTTGGTAATTTCTGAATAAATATAAAATACATGCCAAAATTCTGTTAAAATTATTAATATTTATATCTAAATGCCTATGAAAATCTTCTAATTTTATATATATGTGAAATATATTTGGGAATGGAGCAATAATAAAAAAATAGAATGTAGATAAACTCTGATCATGGAACTGAAACCTGGGAAATAACTGCAAGGAGTAAGAGAAAATCAGATTCATACGAAAATATCATAAAGAGACAGAATTAGAAATAAAGACATTTAGAAAGAACTCCGACTACAGTTTCTGTAGTAGATAATGTAGTAAATACAATCTAGTATGACAATATATAAAGAACTGAAAGCAGTAATCTACCAAAATAAGCAATAGAATGAACATAAAGGATAAACAAGGAGGTGAATTTAAATAAGTGCATAGAAGAATCTGTTAAATGTTAGAAGAAATTAGAATTTAGTAGACAATGTCTAGATATTTTGAATACTGTAGCTATTCACTTTTCTCACATTGTTGTGAATTTTCTTTAGTTTTATTTTTTTTGTGATGCACTCGAAATTTGATAAATATCTGATCATTTTTTTAAAATAAATCTTTGCCATTACTATGCTTTAATGCTTTGAAGAAAGACTATTTTATTACATGCACGTTTGCAAGCTTTTTATCTTAAAAATATAATGAAACAAATTGTCTGTAAATTGAGAACTTGCACATTTTAATGAAAAATTGGATACGCTTCTGTATTAAAATCTAAAGTTTATCTCCCCATTACTATCCAAGTTTTACATTCTTAATAAATTACTTTCCCACAGTTTCAATAGTAAATAGAAATGACAATAATTTGTAAATAGAGTGGGGAATGAAATAAATTCTAATTAATATAGATAATAATAATAATTTGATTCACTTTTCTGTGAATGTGAGGATGATAGAGATTGGGGGGAGGGTGTTGATATTAAAATGTGCAAGATAATAAAGTATATATTTGTTAATATAAGATTGAAAATAAGAAGTGCACCTTCTTTCTGTAATCTTAATTTCAGTTCAGCTATAACACGGGTTTAATTTTACCATTTTTGCCATTGATATTAATAATTCTTCTATTTAGCATTATCATGCCAATAATTAATTTTAAATATATAATAAATTTTAAAGATGTTTTGAATTTATATTTTGAAAAAGGAAAAATGAATATATATATATTTTTAAAAAGGTTGTAAATATGATCTCATCATTTTTCCTAGGATTTTACATCTAGAAATGCATTTATAGGAAATTATATAGTAGATTCAGTACAACTATTTGAATATAAGTAATTTATAGATGAAATATATGTTTGTATAGTTTATTTAATTACTCATTTTAGAATTCATATTAAAAAAAGTAATGATTCTTTTTTTTTTTCACAGAACAAAAAGAAAGTTAAATTATAGTAATTTATTAAAGAAATATTTTTAAGAGGTCCTAATTTTTATTGCATTTTTCTTTTATCAGTTGCTACAACTGTTGCTACAGCAACAACAGCTTTTTTAACTAACACTATAAGTATGTCCAAACCTCGGCCGAAAACAGTAACAAGGCAGAAGTCTAAACCAGGTATCATCATTCCAATGGGAGGTCAGACAGTACATTCTTCGTCACAGGTTGTGCAAGGTAGATAAATTTAAAAAATGCCATCTAAATGTTTGATGCTTTGATAAAAATATTGGTTTGTGTATGTGTATATGTTTTATGTTAAGTGTATATTTATAAGCACATTTACATAATTTTTGGCTTAAAAGCGTAACAAAACAAATAGTTATAAATTGAGAATTTATATACTTTAGTGAAAAAATGGATATTTTACTGTGTTTAAAACCTGCAGTTTTTTTTTTTAATCTAATAATATTTGTCAATAACTGTTCTAAAGTCATTTGTGAATTATATATCCAATATTATTTTAGATTCATTATTATTAGATCTAAAGTTAAGATTCAGCAGTTATAGGAGTGAGGGATACATACTTGATAGGTCATAAAGCCATTCATAGATATTCTAACTTAAAACAATAGATTTTTTTTTGATTTATTATATCAGAAGTATATTTTTTTTATACTATTTAAAATTATGCATCATATACAAAATAACCTAATTTAGTTAAAGTTTCATCTTAAATTCGGTATTCTTGCTAAACGTCCTTGGTTTGATTTCTATGCTTGTATTGTCACTGATCTGACCAGTAATGTTTGGAAAAGAGAAGAGAATATTACCACTCAAAACGTGCAGTTACCAACAGTTGAATGTATTTAAAAAGTTTAAATAAAGTTTGAAATTAATTGTCTATACAACTAAATATCATCATCATAATCTTTCAGATAAGCACAATATGTTTATATTCTGCTTCTTGTATATAATGTCATTTGTTCTTAAAATTTAAGATCACTGAAAACTTTGATTATTCTGTTGTACCAATGAGAATTTTTAAATATTTTTCATGAATTTTCAGCTTATGGTAACATATATTTATTTTGTAAACTACTTAACATTTTTTGAAAATGTTAAATTGTATAATTATATGGATTGGACAAAATAATACGAACACTTTAGCTTGTAGTAATGAATTTTTGAGGATTTATAGCTTAAATGTAGTAATATATACCAATTTAAAATTTTTATTTTACATATTAAATCCAAAGGTAATGGTAAAGCACGTCTGACAGGAAGCTAATATTAGTTTCATAAACTTGCGAGAACAATCATCAGACCTATGTCAGTTTAAACTTGCATCTTGTTGGTATAGCATCGACTAGAGCTGAATTGTTTAATATTTAAAAATTATCAGTTTTAAGAATAATAAATGTAAAATATTAAAAATGAGAAAACGAAATCTATTATAATCATAACAGTGCCGAAAGGAACTAATAAACGTAAAGGATTGGCGGAGCCAAGAAACTAAAATTATAGTGGATTTTAATTGCTACTGAAATGTTACCATATTCCACTATCTACCAAGACAGTTCATGAATTTCTTTAGAAGACTATGCTTACTCAACTAGTTTTGAATGAGAATACTAAGATTCAGAGTATTCCTATTACTTAATGGGAAAATAGATGAATGGAAATAAATCATATACTTGAATGAGTCATTATTTATATTTTTTTCAATTGGATTGCTTCACCTATCTATGAAATGCTGGTGATGGATTTATCATTGTTCTATCGTTGCTTCATAGCTGTAAATTGTGTGAATATTTTGTGGAGCATTTGTATACCATGGTGCATACATTGTGTCCTGAAAACGTCATATTTTTAAATGATACTATGGTAATGCTCCATTTTAAACAGCATTCAATATTAATTTATGCAACATGTGACAATGACATTATGCATTTTTCATAGTCTCTAATCATCTGATTTAAATATTGTTACATCTCTGTGTACGTTTTCAAATAACAAATTTAAATATTCTCCAGTGATGTGGTTCAAAGATTTTGACAGGCCTTTTTCATGAGGATTGGATTATTATTCCTTTAGGCACTATACATAAGTGAAGCAATTCCATTTTTTATGTAGAATACAAACAGATCTTGACGCCATTAGTCGTCTTCCACTATATTAAAAAAGTTCCAATAAGTGTTTTCCTTTTGTTTTTTTACTACAATCTCACATATAAACCAATTTCGATTAATATGAACAGTCAATACATAATGCAAATACAATATTTGTATTATTTCACACTTCCAAAAATAGATGATAGTTTCAATTGTTCAAGTCTTTTTAGGAGTTGTAATAAGTACTCTATTATAATTAAAAATATGAAACAAACTTTTTTATACATATTAAAAATCATTCACGGAATAAATAAGTTGGGAATATATTACTATGGTAATTCACAAGTTAGATTCTCAAAGAATCATTTAAATGAACTTGTAAATAATATTCTCTTCTTGTTATATCAATACCAATCTATTTTTGTCAGATAAAAGATGATAAAATAGACTGGCATTGATATAACAAATAATGGGTATTATTTACAAGTTCATTTAACTGATTCTTTAGAGATCTAGCATATGAATTATCTTCTTAACGTAATCAGATTTATTCTTAGTAATAGATATTGATAAGCTGTAAAATTATTTATGTGCTCAATAAAGTCATTAGGATATTAAGAACTACAAAAAATTAAAACAGTTGGATTTTTTATATTTAATTTAAAATTGAGCAACCATAAATTATACTTTACATGTAATCTGTGTATTTATAACTTTTGTATATTTATATTATTATAATTTTTTTTTGAAAAAAAGTATTACTTTTAAAACACCATTATATCTAAATCAAACATTTTAATATTTTTGCCAGAACAAATTAAAATAATTAATGTTTTGTAAAACTAGCATGCTCTTTTATACAATAAAAAGAATAGAAATGTGGAATGATGTATCATACGGCAAATGTAGAAACAGAAATATAAAGAGCACGCTGTAAAGCAAAATCGATTTCATCGTTTTTCCACAATACAATCTTAAAGAAGAGATTATTTATTAAGTTAATCAACTGCTGATTGGGACAAATACTTATATAAGTAGTAATAATATTTAAACAAGTCCTTATGCATTCAATACAATGCAATATTTTTATTAAATTTTCCAGTCCTAATGACAGTTTCAAATGTTCAACCATCTTTCTCAGAATTGTAAATTATATAAGTATTTATTATTTTATTTTCTAGCTAAAAATAGTAAATATCCATTTTACTAATCAAAAATTAACTGCCGTGTATGTTTTGAGCCAGCTAACAGATAAAAATCCATAAACTTGCTTGGATATTCTCAACTGAAAAACTGTTCAAATTTTGCCCACATTCAAACTCCTAATCTATGGACAATGCAGACGGAATCATCCACAACTCCATAAAGCTAATAGATAATAACAAACTAGGTAGATGGATAACCAGAGATTTAATATGCAATAGATATATCTAGCTATTGTTAGATAATATATGAAATTTTCTTGAATTTGACATTTGTAATAACTTGAGTGATATAGCAGATGTCACCACTTTTTCTAAAACTCAAATACATTATAAATTCTAGTGTACTATGATTATACATTTAAGCTGATAATAATTTTGTTTATTATTTTTTTTGTTTTTTGTATGTGAATATGTCTAATTTTTTTCTTTGTAAATTTATATATTTTGTTAGGTGTTAAGATTATTACTCAAAATATTCCCTCTACAACGAGCAAAATATTACCCAAACCTACTCTCACCACGAGTACAGGTACTCCTGTTGTAGTTGTGACCACAACACCGACTACCATCACCATGTTATCAAAACCGGTGACTACTATTGCAGGTAAGAATCTGTTTATTGTTGTACATTTGGCAAATAAAGTTGATTATTTTTAATTTTGTATCAAAAAGATTTCAGCTCGGCTTTTCTGAATATTAATTTTAATTTCTCATTGGTAATTATTTTAGGTTTTATTAGCATGATTTTGATAATATTAATCTATTTCAGCTTTCAAAAGTATTATTCCTTGATTTGCATCATAATTATAGTCTCTTTTTAAAATTTTTTTTCTTTCAACTATCTTATCATTTTATTTTAAAAAATATTATTTAATACTGTACTTTATAATTTTTGTATTGATGCTATTATTAACATTTATTTGTTCTGTCTGTTAATAAAACTCATTATATCCAAATATATGTTTTTATATAACATTGTTTTAAATTTATGTATATTTGCAGTCAAATAGTAAAATTACATTTGTATTTTATTTACTTATTTAAAAGTATTTATTTATTAAAAGTCTGATTTTGTGCAGAATATTTTAGGAAATTGTTTATGTTTGATCCATTAAATTTTGCATAGTATGAAACTGCTAGAAAGTAAAATATTGGGAATGAAGTAGATATATTATTGAGAAAGTAATTAATAGTTTACTAATGAGAAGAAAGCAAATTTTAAGATAAATGGGGAAATGAAGCATGTAGGGGGATCACATAAATTTATTTATAATAGAATTTATGCTGATCAGATACTATTTAATTGTGTATTTGAATGCTAAAATTTTCTGCCTTTATGGTTTTTTTTTTTGTTTTTGCATAAGGCAAAAATAAGCTTGATGTAATATGATAAGTTAAAAAAAATACAGTACCAATTTTAAACAAATAAAAATGAAATTCTTTATATTTTTTTAAATAGTTTTTATTACTTTAACAGTGATTATAATGGAAGTTAGATTGGAGTAATCTAAAAGTAAAAAAAGTTTATTTTTAGCTTTGATAGCAAATAGAAAAGTAAATCAGGGTGGGTGGGTGAAATATAATGAAGCCGTAAACTTCACTATATCAGTATATATGACTTCAATTATAGGTTAACCCAAAAAAAAAATGAAAACAAACAAATAAAAATATAAACAAACAAAAAAAAAAAAATTAAAATTCATTAATTTTTTGATACGTGAGTAGCCCTTTTTTTTTTTTTTTATTTCTGAGTGCCACATACAATTATGCTTAAAACAAATATTACAATTTGTAAATAAATTTTAATAATATTCTAGCAGACGTTTTAATTTTGGAAATCTGTATGCAATCATGTTTATTAATAAAATTTGTTCAGTTGTTGTTGTTGAAAGCACATGTATTTTATTCTTTCATTATTATCCTTTCCAAATTTGATGAGCAGTATTTCACATAATTAGTATTTTCTAAGCATAATACTAAAACTTATACAAAACTTACAGACCTACTTAATATTGATACTGACTTAAAAACATCAGAACAATTAGGGAGATCATAATTTCTTGATAACAAGACTACTATTACGTTTCTATAAAATAAAATAAAAATTATAGAAAAAAAAAGAATATTACCCGACGATGAAAGTCAAACATTTCATTATTCATTTTATTTAAAAAATACAGTACAGTAATTTTTTTTTTCTTATTCTTATTTTTTCAACGGATGAATAAGTGAACACAAACAATAAAAAAAATATGTAAATGTGTCTTCTCAATTTATTGGTAATACCTTTTTTTTAAAAAAAAAAATTTGTTTATACTATAATCTTAATTTAATACAAATAAAATGTCTGTTATGAAGCAGTCGGATCTGAGTTCGATCCTAGCTTCATGTTATTTACCCTAATACTAACTTTAAATTTCCGATGCAATGGGGCTTTATACGTTCAATCCACGCTAATTTCCATAATGAATAACTTGTTTCAAATACGTAGTAAAATTAATTAGTTTAGTTTAAATTTGATCAATTCTCTAAATAAATTCATGATAAAATATTCATGAATTTATATACATTAAATTGCGTGGATTGTGCGTATATATATTTGTAAATATTAAATATATATAATTGTTCGAAAGTTTCATTGCATCGGGAATACTTGTTTTTTTTTTCACCTTTAAAATAATTTGTAAAGTTTTGTGATTAAAAGCTACATTCTTTCCATAGGCTTTCAAATTCTCAAAAACAACAGTAAAGTTTTATTAATTAAAAAGATAAGAATTCAATTTTTAATTAAAATCATTTCAGACTTTAAGAATTCATTTTCTAATTAGAAAGGAATTACAAATTAGTTTAAAGCTTATCAAGGAATGTTTCGAAAACAACTAATTAAAAAAAGAGATTAAATAAATGAGCGCTAGCTGGAGGATCAGTGAACAGTAGATATATAGCCCTGAAAAGTAAAGAAAAAGACTAGTTTTGGGTAGAGTAGTGCAGTGAATTTGGTGTATAAAAATGTATTTCATCATGATAGAGGGCTAGAACATCAGGGATTGCTACGGTTCCTAAAGTCCCTAGGAATCTTCACTGGAGCTGCTGAACCGTTTTCGGATCGATCATTCTGCTAAAATAATGAAAGCTACTAAAATACTACTCCAGTAGTTAACCAATATCCTACGTTTCAACAACTTGGAGGAGTAACTTAAGGACAAGCACTGAATGGTAATATGAACGTTAAACTTGGAGTTCGAACTTTATTTTATACTCCTCCTATTAAGAGCTCTTTATTATTTATAAAAATCTTTATAAAATCACTATATTTATATGTAATTCTTCAACTCTAGTCTTTAAACTTTTCCTTTCTTACCTCGTTCGCTAACATATTATATATATATGTTTATCTGTATAATGCTATTTAAAAATTGATGCAATATCTTTCAACTCGATGAGCTTCCGCATGCTCTCAAATATATAATATTATTTCAAATAGTAAATCTCCCCATTAGAATAAATTTGAGTTCTATTAATCATCGAGTCGAAAGAAAATATTACATGTTTTTCACCTATGTCCCCAGCTCCTAAGTTAAAGTGTTATATACTAGAATGTAAAATATTGATTCTGCACTAATATATATTTATCGAATATAACCTTCAATGTGCAAAAAGGGCGATAAAGGGTAAATGATTTAATTCCACTTTATTTTTTATTCAGGAAGGGCAGATGTAGGGCATAATTAATATAGATGAATGTCGATAGCTCGCTGACAATTAATTGCAGCATCACGAGACACTACGGATAACGATGACATCAAGTCATCATCATCAAATGTGCTGACGTAGGCACTCCCCCTAGTGCGGGCTATTCTCTAATTTATTTCTCGAGGAAGAAAGTACTTCCTCCGATTCATTAGCAAAGGGCAAGACTGCAAGCAAGCGCCATAGACTTCGATCACGACTAGCGTCACTTTCAATTTTACTCTGCCTGTAATTCCAGTACCATGCACTTGCCAAAACCTCTCGTGCTCGAATTCGTGAAGTGATTTAAATTAAAGTCGAACCAATTCTCAAATATATTTAGTTTAAATCAGTTTTCAAATCAAGATTAAAGTTAGCCAAAACGTTTCTTCATGAATAGATTCCAATGTGAAAATAAATCTCACATTCCCCCGTAATAAAATTAGAACAATCATTTCCGCTCTTAATGAATACCTTTATCTGCCTTTATATTTCTCGCTGAGGCATAGACATAGAATCCCATGTTGTGTAATACTTGTTGGCATATGATAAGGACCGCCACTCTTATTATATTTATAAATTCTTTTAAAGACTAGAGGTAACTAATGCAATCTATATTTTATTGAACAAAACAAATTATTATTCTTATTAAACATTTCTAACATACTTGGTTTCTTAGTTCATCATTCTTTTTATAATTATTTAAATGTTCATACCCGCTATCTGTGTTGGCAACCCGAACATACATATGATGTGATTTAAAAAGTATTCAAAGTAATTAATTATTAGATATTCGTGTCAGTAAAAGGGTCTCTAGTCCTCAGCAACCGTGGAGCTAGTTCTTGGCGCATAGCACTGTGCCGTCGATTTCTGCTATCTGAGCTGTTGAGTTGGGTTTGAATTCAGTTTTGGTTAAGCTGAGTTTGAATCCGATTTGACTTGGGGTGGTGGTGGTTTTCGACCGGTACAGTTAATTAAAAGCTATTGTAATAACAATAAAAATAATAAATATAATGGTAATTAACTATTGTATACAGTCTTTCAATTTGCAGAAGTATTTTCGGTTAATTCCTTAACCCTCTTCAACGATGACGTTATATTCAAAAAATATAATGGAAGCAAATGTATCAACTCAAATCCCATGAATCCCAAATTTTAATGGTAACAGCTTGTCTATTAATTATATTCATTTTATTTCTATTTATTAAAATTATCTCTTTAATTTTTCTTTTATTATGATTTTTCTCTTCATGAAGAATCTTAGCACTTTCAATATCAAACTTAAATTTATATTTACATGTCCTTTCATGATCCAAGAAAACTTAAGCAGTCATTAAATCATTATTTTACTTTGCACATGTTTGTATAACAGTGAAAGGACATGTAAATGTAAATTTCAGTTTGATATTGAAAGTGTTAAGATTCTTCATGAAGAGAGAAACTGTAATAAAAGAAAAATTGGAGGCAATTTTAATAAGTAAAAATAAAATGAATATAATTAATAGACAAGCTGCTAATGTTAAAATTCAAGATTCATGGGATTTGAGTTGATGACGTTTGCTTCCGTTATGTTTTCTGAACTTAACGGCAATTGAGGAGGGTTAAGGAATTAACCAAAAGTACTTCTGTGGTTTGAAAGATTATATATAATAGTTAATTACCATTATATTTATTATTTTTATTGTTATTATGATCTTAATTCGCAATGCATCAGAAATCAGCTGGTAATGCATGTGAACCTGACAATCCAAGAATAGTTTGTAGGAAAAGAAATGATATTAAGAGAAAGGTTAAGGAGGCATGTTTTATTGCCATGGACGATAAAGCTATAAATAGGAAAGATGCGTGTTATAAAATTTCTAAGAAATGGATTAATTAGATTTACATGTATAATTCAATTAATTTACATGTATTTGCATATACTGGTTATGCTTACTCTTTATTGCCCATGATTATGAGAGCTAAGTTCTTTTGAAAGCGCTCAGGCACTAATTATTATGTATTATAATTTACATTAATTTTATAATAAATTGTGATTTAGGTTGAAGAAGCTCTGCTGTTATGCGCTGATTTGTGCATTAAAATTATATATATATAGTAGGCAGCTGAGTGTGAAATAATTTCTGTTTACAATATTCATTTTATATATATATCCAAAAGCTTCAATATATTATGTATATATATATGTGCTTGTTGAAAAGTATTGTGTACTTACATACAATGTACACGAGGAGGCTTGGAACAAAATATAACGGATATTGTGGCTCCACTGTAATTTAAAAATTATTATCAGTATTTTATTAATATTTTTTTAAAAATATTTATTAATATCTTAAAGAAAGAACATACTGAGAATGAATTAAAATTATTATACAGAAATTATATACTTGTTATATGTAATATTCAATTTTATTTACTAGCGCAGAAATCTGATGTAATTTTTTAAATAGAAGGGATTCACACCCTAAGCTTATGCACTGTAATGTTGTTATAATAGTTCAACGATGTCTTGTTGATACATTAAGATCAGTTTTTCATGAAGTGTGATGATACAATAGTGCAGTGGTAGATTGTCAGTCTCTGGAGTATAAAGTTCTCAGATTATTTTCAGTTCTGGTACTTCCGACAATCAAAATTTTTATGAACTCCCTAATAACAAAGCCATTCAATTATTTATTTAATTATACATTTTATTAAAAAATTCAACTCCCACCTTATTGTCTCTCTAACAGAGATCAGAGATTTATTATTCATTTATAAAACATTTAAGGAGTCATTTTTGATTTCAAAAGTCTTTGGAAAAAGTTAAATAATACTCTGAAAATTCGTTTTTTATAATTTAAATGAACTACAAATAAAATTCAATTAGTATTTAACTTTGAAATTTATTTATCAAGCGCATAGTACAAATATAATTAAAAAAGATTTTCACCTTTCCTGTACTCAACACAGCATTGTTGAGCTTATATAAATTAATACAGCACATAAGTGAAAAGATGAAAATCCTTTCTATTTAATTAAAACATAAGTACCAATTAAAATATACAAAAAAAAAAAAAAACAGGACAGACTCAGTTATGTCTAAAGTAGGTTCATTGAAAATACATGTTAAATTTTTATCTGAATGCAGAATCAAGTATCTAGGTAAAAAAGCACTATTATCATATAATCATTAATGATTATATGGTATATTGCCATTTGGCAACATTTTTTCTCGATTTATTTAGGCTTATAAATATTTAGATCTATATTTTAAGCTTCAGTTATCCCTTTGTATTATTTTAATTTGTGTTAGTTTTTAATTTATTTAAAGCCTAACATTTGTTTTTATATAAGTATATTTATATAAAAATAAATAATATTAAAAAAAATATCTATATATAGTGTTGATATATAGAAATAGATACCTTAGTTTTACTGAACTTTATTGTCAGTTGAACCTTATTATTTATTCTTACAGGAATATGTTCACCTATTGGCAATAAGAACAGGACTTTTTAATAAACTAAATGAGTGATTTTAAAGTTTTAAGAAATTGGTTGAAAATGTAGAAATAAGAAATGAAAAATAAGGATTGCAATTATGAGATAGATTTTTAATCAATAAAAGGGCACTTAACAGCAATAGTGATATTAGATTCAAAAAAGAAAGAAAGAGACAGAAAAATACTTGCCCTTATGATATTTCACAGAGATGATATTTTATTCTATTGGAAACGATTCAAAGAAGGGGAAATCTTTTATTCTCCAAATTTTGAGAACTAAAAGATAAAAAAAAAAAAGGAGAGAAAAAATGTTTCTCCGAATTTTGAGAACTAAAAGATAAAAAAAAAGAGAGAAAAAATGTATATTAAATAAATCTCATTCTTTATAGTAGAGTTCTGGGAAAATATTGAGGAAAGTTGTGGAATAATGTATCAATTCAGAATACGGAATTTGTGATGTAACAGTAGGAGCATGAGAGATTACTGTCAGAACATATTGGAGAGTTGAAATAAAAGATGAATCGGTGATTATTCATATTGTTTTAGAAGCCACGAGAACTACTGAAGTAAGGTAAAATCAGAATAACAATATCTGTGATCTAGTGGTAGAATTAGCAGATCATTGTCTGAATAACTTTGTGTTAGAGATTGAGAGAAGAAATGAAATTAACTCATGATTAATCAAATTGCTTTATTCTATGACATGTCTAACAAATAAAGACTAAACTGAGATGATTCGGTCCAATATTCATTACATAATTAAATTAGATTTTCATGAGTAAGAAAACAAACTCCAAAGAGAAGAAGTAATGTTTGTTCTAAATGGAAGCTCATGTTTCTGGGAACTGCTTTAGTAATAAAGAATAATCTTTTTTGGAGAATTTCAGAATCAAAAACTTAATTTGAAGAAAAAAGACAAGCTCGAGTTTTAGAAGCTAGGATTTAAAAAAAGAAATGCTTTGAGCAAAAGTTACAGACTAGGAAGTGATATATTTAAAGAAAAGGTTAATAAATTGCTGTCACTACTAAAAATATGAATTAAAATACAGGCAGTTCAATGAAAGTCACTTATGTCAGGAAGAAAAAGTCTCAGAAAAAAAACAATAAAATTTTAGATAATGAATAAAACTCTATCCATTCTAATTTGAATAGAAAAATTAGAAAAAAACAATGTGTAGGTTAAGAAAATTTTTTATTTACAAGAGAAAAGAAGGCAATTCAGGAATAATAAATTGGAAAAATAAAGCTAGAAACATTTACGATTATGTATTACACAAGTTAATGTGTTGAGAAAAAGTTTAGTTAGATAGATTATATTTTTAAAAGTAAGATACTATTATTTCAAAGAAGATAATCATTAAAGTTTAGAAGACATAGATGTTGGAAGATAGCTATCAAATAAAATATGGCATACAAATAAAAATTGCTATAAATGAAGAAAAAAAAATATATCGATGACTTTATGGAGGGAGATAATATTCACTTCGAGAGTAATAGAATTTGTTTTAATTTCTGTTTCATGCTTGGAGCAGAGGAAATTTGATAATGATTATTACTTGAAACACTTTTGTGTGTTAACAACATTTATTGTTAATACTTTTGCTGAATTATTATGATTATAATAGATTTTTTTGTAACTTGAAGGAGTTTTCATTATCCCAACATTTCACTAATCCACATTAAACAGGCTGCTTTGTCTCCACATAGACAAGAGTGTGGAAAAAATATTCAATTGAAATAAGCAGACAATTTGTGATGGTTACAATATGCTTTAATTTTTAACAATAGTATATTCTCTAATAAAACAATTGTTTTGAACAAAATTTAAATCATTGAAAAAGATTAAATATTGTGGAGCTTTTAATATATATAAGAATATCAATAATTTTTAATAGAAGAAACTTCATACTTATTTTAAAGCGTTTATTTTTCAATTTTAAAAATAATGTTTACAAGTCATTATCAGCAACAACTCTAGAATATTCTATAAAGCATAGAACAGAATGTCAAATAATTTAAGTTTTGTTGTGTGATAAGAAAATTTGTCAAAGATAGATAAATGTCAGTAATCAATAAAAAAATCTCTGTCTAACTTGTTGTTTTTGATTAATATTGATATTTTGTGTTTTTAATATAAGCATCCAATACTGCAACGTGATAAATTCAAAGATCAAAATGTGCACTCATGTAAAATACTCTTTTATTTGCAGGATTTAGAATCATCCTCTTTCCATTGTTAATGTATTTAATAACAGATAGTGCTGTAGTTAGCATTATAAAAAAATTTGGAATGTTTCATGGAGAAAGACTTAAGTTGTAAGCCATAACATTTGATGATGATATTACAGCAGAGGCAATAAGATTCAACATTAATATATGAGATCTGATAAAAAATATGAGTAGCTAAAAAAAGTATTTTAAATTAATAAAATCTGGATTTCATACTAGGTTAAAAAAATTATAAAATTTTTTATCTTTTAATTGCAGGAGGTCATCAGACAGGTCGTGTGGTAAGTGTTGTATCTGCTGGTCAGCAAGGACGTGTGTTTTCTCCCGGCTCTGTTACTGTCTCCAAACCTGTCGCTAGCATAGTAACTGTGAATCCAAAAACATTGCAGACATCTACAATTAAAGTTAATACTAGTACTATGACAAGTTCAGGTAAAGTAAAAGGAAAAAATATATTTGTTTATATGTGATAAAATTTTAAATTATGAGTTACCCTCATATTTTAGAACTACATTTTGTATAGCCAAGTGATTCTCAGAAATGTTAATGATAATTTTCCTGTGTATTATTGTAAGACGTGTTAGTATGTCTGGATCTGCTTATAGTCTCTATTACAATTGAAGCAACATATATCATCATTATCAGAAATTATTGGCTCGGAACTCATATATGTATGATTATTTTTTCACCAATTCTCCAGTTTTGTTTATCTCTTGTAATATGACTGAGTGAGTGTAGATTAAATCTAAAATTCTTTAATCTCTTCTCACTGTAATTTATGAGGTTTGCTTCTTTTGTCTGTGTCTTGCATAATAACAAAAAACAAAAAAAGTTCTTAGTTTTTAACCATCATTCAGACAATATTTGCAGCCAAACAGTTATAACTTTCATCAATAAAATTATTTTTTTATTGCAATCTGCATCTATCTGTAAGGATTCATACTCTCAATGCTGACGTAGATCTCAGTTATGTATGCAGCATATACCTCAGATTTTTACTAACATATATTGTTTCATGTTTGTCTGTATTATATATTATACTAGTAGAAGTGTGAATAATTCGCATTGTTTATAAGTTATGAGAAACATCAAGGTATTTCCCTGAATTGTACATTCATATGTTTGTACAAAACATCATGCCTAATTTATCTTTGGTATCAGTTTATTATGCACTCTTTCAAATATTCAGAAGTTTACCTTTGCCAATGCTTATTGTCAATAAAGCTTATGAGTTGAGTTATGTGGAGACAAAGAGATTGTTCCTGATCTTAGTGTATCTATGTGTTTTGCATCATTAGTAAATGTGAACTTATAATGTTTTTTTTTTTTAGTATTAGTAGTGATAAATAGCATGTTATTTTGTCTAGTTAAAATCACTACCTCAATTATCGACGTCTAAAAAGGGCTGGAAATCAGACCAAAGAATCCATTTTCTGTCAGTGTGAATATTTTAAAGTGATTCTTGCAAAACATGATTATTAATTCATTATCTTTTTATTCTTTAGTCAAATCTTTATGTAGACTGACTGCCCACTTACTCATTGAACTAAGTCTATTGAAAAACATGAAGAACATTTTAATCATACTTGATTAATGTTGAGATTTATATTGTTTGTTTATGATTGAGAATGAGCTAGGCATATACATCCGAAGCAATTGATAGACTATCCTATGAGAGTGATATTAAAATTTTTAGATTTGAAAGGAAGTTTTAAGAAAAAAAACATTAGATTTTGTTGACAATGATATTAATTATTATATTTACATATCTTTTTTTCTGGTTTATATATATATATTTGCAAATTCTTTTAAATTCATAAATAGTATGATGTGTAGTAGAGACAAAATGACTAAGATAAAAACCCATTGCCTTTTGTGTATATATATATATATTGTGCCATTACAATTTAGTCACTAGCTAAATTTATAGTAATGTGCATGTAGAAAAGGTAAACCAAAAATCATCATCACAATTTTATATAACCATAAAAAAAAGTTGTAGGGCATCCAAGTTCAAACCCTACAAGGTCCAGTTCTAAAAGCTTTAAACAGAGAAAGAATGGGTCAACAATTACATGCTTTACTTGTTTGTGTGTTGATAGAAAGGTAATACACACATTTAAACTATTTAATATTTAATTTTTCTTTAAAAAGCAAAGTTATAATGCATACATATAGGCAATGTATGTGTAAATTATTTAATTGTTTTATATTTCAAATATTAAACATTTTAACTTTCTTTAAAACTAACCTATGCTTGATCAATTCTAATATTTTATTCTATACTTTTATTTTGCTTTTCTTTAATTATAATTGGGATTTAAAAGTTACAGACTTAATTAAATAACTGGGTTATAATTACTAAGCTAGCAATCATATTATTTAATGTTAGTTTATGAATGATTTGAAAGAATGAAGGATGTGTGTACATTACATACAAAAATTTACATTTCCTAAATATTGAAAGAAAAGGAAGTATTAAATCTGTCAAATTATTTTTTTTGTACAATTTTTTTTTTTTGTTAAAAGAGGAAATCTGTTTAATCAGATATCGATCTTTGTAGCAATTTTTTTTTGTAAATGATTGTTTCACTTTGGAAGCTTATAATGAG